>CM047584.1:4848983-4897430 GCA_026184515.1 Peronosclerospora sorghi | reverse complement strand
TACCCCTACCACTGGAGTCGCAACTTGTTCGCCGGACACGGCGTGGTCGGAATCTGTCCAACCTGCAGATGAGACGAACTTCGGGTCTCTTCGCTAAGCGCCTCGCGCTTAACCTCAGAGGAATCCACCTCTATCACTGGCGACTCACCAGTCTCGCCTATATCGACGCAGGGATTAACCGCCGAATCCCCCTCGTTAAGGAACTCTTCCTTAACGCCATTGGGGATGATCATTTCAGACATCCCAATCTCCGGCATCTCACGCCAGAATCGCTATTGCGATCGAGCAAAGGTGGGTTCATGACTCGCCAATGCTTCACCCGACCGAGGGGGCGTTGAGCCAAAAGACTAAGACTTCCAGTCTATCCATGGCTGGTGGCGTTCCAGACAATTCATGCCCAGAATGAGGTCATACCTCGAGTCCAAATCCAGGACTAGGAAACGTTCTAAGCTGTCGAAGTCTGCAAACTTCAGCTTAAGGTCAATCGAGACCTTGGGTACAGAAACCTGTACGCCCGTCGCTAGACGGACCGTGACAACGTCACGAGAACGTGCCTCTAGGACCTCGGCATACAGCCGACTCTTCTCAACAAAAGCTCGTCTGACATATTTGCCAGCCGCTACAGAGTCTATCAAGACTCTCCAAGTCTTATCAAAGCCTTTCACGTCCGCAACGACGACCAGCAACCCTGGCTGGTACACCAACACGGTGCTAGAAAGCACCGTTTTCCTCGGGGATTTGTGCTGTCGGCCCCTACCATGGGGTTTAACAGCACTGAGGGATCCCCTAGTAGGGCGCCCCACACCTACTGGGAGCCGTCGTTTCCGACGGCTTGGTCGAGGGCTTTTTACCTACCCTCGTCCCCTTAAAGCGAGAGTCTCGCTGGGGATTTTTCGGACATCTGTTCCTCAGATGATCCGTGCTTCCACACAGGAAGCATCTCAGCGGCCCATGCCGCTGCAGCATTGCGAGGAGCTCCTCTTCGAAGACCTGCGGGAAGGATTCAGAGTGACTCCTAGCGGGAGGTTTCTCTTCCGCTTCCACCTGACTCAGGTCCATGGGTTTGGAACCCACCTTAGAGGAACGAAAGTTCCTCTTGGAGTTGAACGCCATCTTAAACGCCTCCTCCAGGGATTGGGGTCGACATCTGAACAGTTACGAACGTACTGGCCATTTTTTCAGGCGTCCCATGAAGATGGGAATGGACACATCGTCCGAATACGCTTTCGCGTACATCCCTGCCAACAGGGTCTTAAGTTCTTGGATACATGTTTCCAAGTCCCTAGTGCCCTGACGGCACCTCAGAAAACCCATCTGGGAAAACCAGATCCGGCTTGGATTACATGTCGATAAGCTTTTGCTCAAGGACTTCCCAGGTCGGGAACACGTCTGTGATTGAATCCGGACACGTAAATGGCCATGTACGGGCTTTTCCCGTAAGATAGGTCAGTGCAAGTCCCACTTGCAAGTGATGAGCGATCACATTCGCTGTGACGAAGGACGTTTCGACCTCGCGAAGCCACACATAAAGGTTATCACCTTTTTCACCGGGTAATTCCTTTGTTTTAAAGGATAACGGAGGGCGCACCCCCGTAGACGCGGGATGACCCCCGTACAAACTCGCCTCATGGGCGAGGAGGGCGTTGACCCTCTCCTTTACGGCATCAAGGCCCTGTTCCACTAGGAGCTGCATGCCTTCGTCACCCAGTATGGATAACTGCCTGTTAAAGGATTCCTGCTGGACGAGGGTTAGCCTATCCCAATCGTCCTGATTCATCCTTTGCAGAGGATGTTGTCGTCTACCAACACAGGTGTTGGATTGACTACAAGTGCTACCAGATGTAGCAGGTGCGTATACGCACGGTGCGGCTAGCGAACAGAGGAAGAATCTTCCTTAAAGCGGTAGATACCGCTACTTAGCCGATACGCCCTTATAAAAGGGCTTAGTAAGAGAGTACTATCTTACTCGGGGCCAAGATTTCCCTTGGTTTACAATTTAACAAAAGCTAACGCCTTGATACAAGGCTCCCTTAATAAGGGGGTGGCTAAGGGAAGGACTTCCCTTACACTACAACACTCACTGCGCGCGTGACCGGTCGAGGTCGTGCGCCTAGCAGTCTTCAGAGTGAAATGTAAACTGAATGTATATTTAATATGTAATTAGCCTAAATTAATTTAAACTAATGTAAACTATATGTAATACTAAGTAGAACATACTAAATTCGTACCTACCAAAATGTAATGTACACCACCTGTGTACTAACACGTGGCCGGCTGCCACGCATCCACCAAGGGATCATGCCCTGATTGGTTAAAATAACTAATAGGTTCAAACCTTTCGGACCGGTCAATACTGACCTCAACCGTAGTGTACTCACGTACACCTACTAAATGTAACCAAAATGTAACCCTGTTACAGTAAGGGAAATCTTGGCCCCGAGTAAGAGAAAAATCTCTTACTAAGCCCTTTTATAAGGGAGTATCGGCTAAGTAGCGGCTTATCGCCGCTTTAGAAAAGTCTTCATCTGTGCGCTAGCCGCACCGTGCGTATACGCACCTGCTACAAGCGTAAACTCGCACTGCGATGGACCAGTATTCTCTTGAGCACCAAGCACCATATATTTTCAAGTCCAACAAACCCTCTCTGATTACTGTGATATGCACTACAACTCAGGATGGCAATGGAACTGCAACTTGTGCATTTACCATCTCGGGGTTCAGACGAAAGGACGGACTTCTGCATATCACACGACTTACACCTCACTGTGATAATTGCTCAACTCGCATGAAGGCGTTCCAGCTGCATAGCCGTCACCCGCTAGCAACAGTCAGCCGCTACTAGAGGATATTACATCTCTGCGCCGCCGTGATGTTCAATCGAGCAAGGACAGAGCTTGGTGCAGAAGTTCCTTATATGGCAACGTGGAGAAGCAGATGTGATGCCAGACGTCGAATTGCGAAAGGAGATCGAACGCAGCTATCAACAGATCGAGTCCTTGTTGGAACAGCTTATAGACTAGTCTACTACAGTACAGGATGTGCGCAGGTGAGGTGGGGGTTGTATGGTGATTGGTGCATTTGATGAACTTAACGACTGTCGATGCTCCGCGCAAATTTGCAGTGAAATCGCTCCCTTATTTGTAAGTATTTTTGAATCACTCCCCTATCTGTAATTATTTCCAAAATCACTCCCCTATTTGTAAAATCCCGTAAAAAAACAGCGAAACCCTTTTTGTATTATACAGCTTACGTGGAAAAATCCTCTTTGTATTAATACAACTTGGTAAATCCAGGCTTAATCTAGTGTACCTAAAGACGATCAAATGTGTGTAAAGATCGAATGCTCGACCTGCCACAAGTCAACGTGGAGAGGCTGTGGGATGCACATCGACAGCGCGCTCAATGGTGCGGTAATTAGTTGCCATAGCTCTGTATGCATTCACACAACTAAATATGTTCTTGTTTCCAGGTGTGAAGGAAGAGGAACGTTGTCCCAATTGGAAAACCGGCAAGCACTAATCGCCTGATTAAGCGGCAGAAGTCGATGCACAGTAAAGTCGGAAAGAAGATAAGACGATTGCCAGCGATTGTGCTAATGAAACGTAACTCAGTTCTTGTCTTAAAGTAACAGTTTGCGTGTACGATGTCTACTCTTCCTCATCGCAGTACTACCATTAGGAGGAGGATGGGTGTCCTGCAGTATCAGCTCTTTGAATCTGTCCAAATGCCCTGCTACTGGTCTACTCAATTAGTCTAGCGGCAACACCGCCGTTTGAACCCATACCTCCAGTAGAAAATCTCTCTACCTTATCATGTGGTCCACACTTTTCTTTCCAGCATGTGGAATTTTCTCGAGCACGCAGCGAAGACGGCGTCGGTCAATGCTTCCAGTTATGTGAATACTGTACAAGAGAAAGCACAGACACTCGCTAGTGCTGTGCAAGATGAAGCTTCATTGTTACTGAAAAGTGCCATGGAATCAACTCGTTCGGGGCCTGTAGACGATATACTTTATGAAGAAGTGACGGCCTATGAAGAGTTTTCGCGTGCTTTTTCGATAGAAAAGTACAGACATGAAATTAACTTCTTAGTGGATACAGAAGATGAAGTGCATGAATTACTCGACGCACTCGTACCGTTAGAATTAAGTTACGTAGAGTTCTGGCGTCGCTATTTTTTTCGAAATCAGCGTATCGAACAGGATCCCGACCAGCTACTGAACACGAAGACACTGGACGATAAAATAGATGAGGAAAGTGAAAAGGCAATTGCTCTTGATGGAGAAGATGAGCACGGAAATGTAATGTCGCCGTCTTTTGTTGCGAGAGAGAGACGAGAAAAGTCCAAGACTGAAGACCAAGAAAGAATTTGTCTCTTACAGGAAGCAAGAGACGCAGAGCGACGAGCTGCTGTGCAATGGCAAGAAAAGGCTAAGGAATTGCATCGTCAACTGCAGGAAACAAAGCAGAAATATGATGAAAGGGAGCAAATAACGATTAAAAAGTGGGAAGAACAGCTACAGTCACTGTGTGATACCTATGAGATAAAGATGGCTGAAGCAACGTTACAAATTGATGAAGCTCGTGCAGCAGGTTATGAGGAAGGAGTTCGTGAGAGTCAGGTTATTGTAGAGAGTGTGCGACAAAAGGCGAAAGAAGATGTTGAACGAGTCAGGAAAGAAGTTGAGGACGGCGCAATAAAGGCTTTGGGTGACGAGAAAGTAGCTGTACTGACAAAAGAGATAGAGGAGCTTCAACAAAAGCTTCAAGCTGCTCAACTCAAGCTGGAAAAGCAAGGAGGTTTGTCTACTGAAGATGCAGCAATTGCGGAGCTCACGAAGGAAAAAGATATGTGGCGCATGAGAGCACTCAAAATGAAAAAACTAAAGGATCTAGTGCAAACAGAGCTTACAACTCTACGTGACCAGCGCGACGCAGATCGAGTTGTTACTTCCGCAAGCTCAGATTCTGTTGTGAATTCGTACGACGTGAGCACACTTCAAGTTCGTATGAATGAGTTGCAGACTCAGTTAGCAAATGCGTTAGCTGATTCTGAAGCTCGAGCACGCAGAGCGTATGAAGAAGGCATTGAAAAAAGACAGTTTGATGCAGAATCACAGTGGAAGCAGAAGCAAGACGTGGCTTTTCAAGAGGGCTACAAGAAAGCACAAGCTGAAGCCAAAAGTGAGATGGGTGTGCTAAAAACGGAGCTTAAAATGTTTCGGGCTTCCCATCAAAGTGCAGCTGAGAACGCCGATCGTGCTGATGGAAGTGGAGTCGAGATCCTTGATACTTCGCAAGGTGACATCTCATTGGATGATGGACAAGCACTGTGTTCACCAACGTCATCTACCTCAATACTTACTGATAACGCCAAGACTGATCTCTCTCTTCCTGAATTTCCAAAATCTTCGGACGATTGGGGTGAGTGGTAATTGAGTCTAAAAGCTCTTGAGACCATGGTATGCGATCAATGCATTTTATCATATCAATCCATCACCTTTGTGTAAAGTCGAGTGGTGGGAGTTGACTTGCTACTTGTTTCATTTCGAAATTCGAGCTGATGTGGACTTTTCAGGTAAGTCCCGCTTTCTTGTACCCATCCATTGAAAATTGCCTCAATGTCTGCCTCCGGATGCGTTCACTATGGAGGTCTACACGACTAGTTAGGCTTACAGTCGGATATCTTGTTCGTACAGGTTAACATGATTACAAAAGTACGGTTTTCTCTTCTCTGTGAAATCGAGTGTCCCATCATAAGTCATTGTAGATCTTATACTGGAAGCTCGTAAAAGGACGGCCACGAGGTGACTGCGGTTCCTGAACCGGTGACGGCGTCGGCTGTCAGTGTGTTGGCATTGTAAACGATGAGCAACAGCAATGTAGCATACCGTGGAAACAATATTTACGCTCGGGGATTCCTGGTTTCAAAGAAATTACTTCCTCGTATACTTCCCTATCACCACTAGGAAGTGTAGGCGATGGAGCATCATCATAAGACCGTCTACCTTCAATGCTGACACGACCGCAAGTCTCTGGATCAAAGAAACTCGACAAAATGCGTCGATGATGAGAGGAAAGAGCGAGACCATGCCTTCAAGAACGTCGTTGAGTATACCAAACGTCACCTGAAAAGCGAGCGATGAGTCAACGATATCGGAAGGTGCTGCAGTTTTCCGGAACTTCTGCCTCGCCGCCAAAGCCTTTTTCAACCCATTCTACGGTTGTTGCGGGCATCGGCTAAGATTCAAGATTAAAGAAGAACATCGTGGACCCAGGCGTCCGGTGACAGACGACATACTAAAGTGAGTGACAAAAAGTATCGAGAAAAGATCATTATACAAGAAAGTCCGCCACCTCTCGCGTGCTTTTGCTCCGTTGACAGCTGTTCGTACTTTGCCAGCTCCAAATCGTGTGTTCCATCCTTCGGCAGTCTTCCGATGCTCTCGTCGATGCAGCGGAGGGATGTTGTATCTGGGATTGAAGCACTTTTGCACTTGCTTCACGTCACACTGCGATCGACAGTTCAATCGGCTCGATTAATGGATCATGTGCAGTGCAATAAAGTCGTGGCGTGGGTGAGTCCGGCCCCGAAGGAAGAGCGCGACGAACACTCAGAAGCCACTGAAGCGGATGTTCTCAGACATGGAAACATCCAGGACTAGACGATATTCGGACGCATCCGTGAAATGAAAGGTCAATCCATCCGATGATCACAACTGTTGGCTCTTTGATGCTATTTGCGTCTTGAAATCCACCGTTCTAGAGCCGCTAGTTCGAGCTACCGGAGTGGTAACGATCAAGCCTTGTGTATGGAGCTCCAGGATCGCATACGAATTGTGATGTCCAGCCACGGACTCTCGAAACTCTTGCCAGATCGGTCCATTAACCTGATATCGTACCACAATAGATGACGCTGTATGTGCTACGAATGTAATCCTCGAATTTTGACCGAAATGATCGTGTCTTCACGGCTAGAGATGACACGGATCACAAGCTTTTGAAGCTCTTCTTGCAACAAAGAAACATCGCTCCCTCTCTGCAAACACCTCTGATGAGCCACCTTAAAGACGACTACGTGACTCTCGAGATACTAGGACATTCATTCACGCACACGACTTGCAACGACCATTGTCAGGTAAGAATCCTGGCTAGTTTTGATCTCGCTTGATGACATTCTATCGTTTATATCTAGGCGTGTCCACACCATGGCCAAAGCTTATAGCTTTTCCTTGGCTTCGCACTCCTTTCTACAGCCTTTGAAGATGATCAGCAACGCAGAGTCGATGCTGCTCGTGTGCGGTCGTCAATACTCAACAAGCTTTCATGTCTTTCATCTTGTACAAACTCGCGAGAATCTCGCGTTTCTGTCGACAGATTTGCTGTTTACCTGTTGGCGACGGTGTAGTAGATATGCACACTGTTCTTTCAGCTTCAGCATTTTCGAACCGAGACAGCAAGACCGTGGTGCGATACTCTTCTTGCTTTTTCATCCGTTCAAGGTCATGTTTTGAATCTCTTCCTCTCGCAGCTTGGCTTCTTGTAAGCGAGCACGATTCGACGCATGTTTTTCGATTCGGAAGCACTTAAGCTACCATCGCTTTCTCCTCTCGCTTACGTATAGTGGCCGATTGTTTCAGTCGCAAATGCTCTATACTCCTACTCGAGCCGTTTTTCCTACCGCTACTGAGCTGCTGGTGCTTCCACGCTCACACTGTGCTTGTCGTAACTGAGCGAGGCGCTCGCTTCTTCAATCATCGTTAACTGTATTTGAACATTCTTAATCACCTCCTTTATGCAGAGTACACAGACGAACGCCTTCCTTTTTAACTCCTCGCAAGCCGTCAACGCTCTTCATTATGTTGTTGCTTTCGAGCCTTGCCGTGAAAGGCAGCATATGCGCAACTTGATGCCGTATTTCGACCTTGCTTTTCTTTCTGTTCCAGTGCTTTCGTGTGCTCTTGACGCCCACTCTTGCATCAGTCCCTCCTCTCGATCTTTATGTCTCTCATTTTCGCATCGCTTTTTCCTCTTGAGCGAGCTCGTAGCGCTCATTCTCCACTCGGCTTTTTCCTGACGCCATTCATATTCTCACTTACCAGCGCGTCACGCTGTCTGACCGCATATTCTACTTTCGCACGCTGTCCCGTCAAATAGTCTCTTTCTGTTACTCCTCCGCTCGCTTTCGTGCCATCTTCAGCTCCAGACGATGCTGTTCGCCTTTTCAAGTTCCATTTTGCGCTTCTGCTCCTCGGCTTAATCTTGTCGGCGCTATATTCCTCTGCAAACGTTTTCAGTTCCTTCTTTTCACGCTCAATAGCTGTGAATTCATATTGGAAAGCGTCCACTGCAGGAACGAAACTTAATCGAGCTGGAGAGCGACACGAACTACGTGTTTAATGCGACAAATGTGCATGGACATTACCGCTACTTGAGCTCCTAGTAACTCCTGGCTCTGGGCACGGGCATGCTGAAGCTGGAGTGATGATCCGTCTCAAATCTCGTGACGCGCTCGGCAACAAGCTCGCGATCTTCCTCATGTCCTTCTGTTTATATGATCGGGTAAAGTACGCAAGTGGTCGCTGGATGAGTCTACACCCAGCATTCGACAAGCCTGATCACTGTGGTTACAAACCATCCTAGCAATGACAGATTTTCGATTGTTTTCCTCAATCGAGCGTGTGCTCATTCGTTTTGTCCCGCTACTTCGTCATTTCAATACACTCGTTCTTTATGACTCATCATCCATCACGTCCTTCCTGTCCATTTCACACCATCATATCTTGCTGCCGTAGCTGAAGGATTTCGCGTTATCAACGATAGAGAAACGCCGTTTGAGTTGAGAATGCAGCTTTTACAATAGCTAGACTGGATTTATACGACTTGAAGGACAAATACGTTCGTAAACTTAATACTCGACCATCAGGATTAAGACAAGACGCCCCAGCACGTCGGAACTCTTGAAGCCATTCAAGTCTAGCTCTTGGTGCTGATATGCCTCGTTGTCTTCGAGCACAATGTTGTCAATTAACTATATTTTTCTTGTATTCCAGGGCAGCGACACAGATATCCACACGCATCGAATCGAATTGTCCACGGAAGTGACTTGTTCTTCAACCTGGGACTCCAAAAGTTTCCAGATCATGCAAGAGCAACAAAAGCTCATGGTAGATATGGCAACGTCCTAATTCGTAAGCTTAATAAATGCATCGAGGAGCCCAATAACCACCTTGCCGTATATGTGATGCAGGCAGATGGCCGAGCATGACTCGATGTATCCAGAACCTGAAGTAAAATTTCATTGATCTATTGTCTCTTGACTTTGTACGGGTCTCGGAAGACACAATCCGTGAAGGAATAGCATTCTGATATTTCTTCATGAAAGCACGGCTTCCAACAATACAGACACGCCTCCATGTATGCGCTCTTATTGAGCTTATTTTCGATCTTTTTAACGGCTAACTTGAGCATCTTCAACTGACGAGGTGAACAATATCGTAAAGACCAAGAATCCATCGTTCTATAGGTAGACCAACATTGTTGCGCCTTTTTCCATTGTCGATTGCTCACATAAGCTACTTTCAGCTCCAGAAGACCGACTCATCGCCATTGTCGTCTCGAACTCGATACCTCACCCCTTAACAAATGCGCGCATTCTTTCTCTTCCTACTTGCTGCGTTTGTCCTAATTTCATTATGACCATTTTTGCATATATTCAAAGCATTAAGAACCCATGAGCCACCCGGGCTCACGGCTTTGATAACAGTGCTTTGGCTTCACAATTCGCTTAGATCACACGTCGCTTCTTTTTGGCTGAAGACGATGCCGCTTCTTCTCTCTTTGCCTCGGTCTTCACAAACACTTCTGTAGCCTCTTTGGTAGCGCTTGGCCTTGACCGACTTCCACTACGTGCCACACACGGACTGGTTGGGAGTGGATTGCGTCCACTCCCGGCTCCTGTAGTACTAGTGGCACCACCCCCGTTCAGCTTCTTGGCCTGTTCACGACGAATCTTCTTGGTCTGGTATTCGTGGGACGGCGGAAGGTTTGTAATCGGAGGAAGTTTCTTGGGATCGTCAGGTGGCAGTGGACGGACACTGAAGTATTGCGCGCGAAGGCAGTCGGAAGCAGTCAAGCGCTGCTCGGGGTCGAGCACAAGAAGAGCTTCCATCAACTCGAGAGCACCTTTAGGTAGTATCCGCTTCCGCGCAGTCGCCTCGCGCATCAAATATTCACGTAGACGCTTCGGTTTGGGCTTCTCTGGTACAAACGAGCTGCTGTGTGTAAGAAACTTGTAGTCGGGCCACGACTCGGTTGTTGGCGTCCCGCAAATGTCGAAAATTTTCGTAATTTGCTCGAGCTCTGTCTTGCCTTGAAAAATAGGGTGCCCAATATACAACTCAGCGAAAACGCAGCCAATACTCCACATATCAATACTGGCGTCATAGCTTGTGGCACCCAGTAGGAGCTCCGGTGGGCGGTACCATAACGTCACGACCTTGTTCGTGAAAAGCTGGTCTCCACGCAATGAACGAGCTAGGCCAAAGTCTGCTACCTTGAGGATATGGTCTCTAGTCATCAATAAATTGGAGCACTTAATGTCCCTGTTTACAACAATATCGAACGGTGATAAGCCTTGGAAAAAAGACCGGAAAAAAGCAAACGACATACCGATGGATGATGTCGATGGAATGCATATATTCCATGACCTCCAGCAACTGCTTCATTAAACATTTTATCTCCATATCATCAAATCTGTTACGATAGAAAGCGGCAATCAAGTCTCAATCGTTCCAGTTTCTTTCTGCCAAGAGAGGAACCTACGAATACTGCCGGTCGATAAGACCTGTCAAGTCATGTTCAAGGTATTCAAGCACCAAGTAGATCGATCCATGACAATAGTCCAGGGGCTCATCCCTATCGGTGAATTCAGCTAGCAGTCACACACCCACTCGCAACGTCAGTGACGTCTTTTTTTCCTTTGATCCCAACGACTTTTTCACGAAACTCACCGTCATCATCGTCATTCTCAGATGACACCACGACTTCTTTCAGTTCCACGAGATTCGGGTGATTCAAACACTTAAGCACTTTAATCTCTCGAATTGTAGTCACCGGCAACTGAAAGGTACAAAGCACACGTCAGAAGACGTCTTCTCTGGAGATGTTTAACAGATCGTAAACGCACGCCTTGGACTTCGTTTAGACTACGAATTTTCTTAATAGCGACGACTTCTCCCGTCGCTTTGTCTTTAGCCATGTACACTTGACTATAGACGCAAAAAAGATATGTAGTAAATTAGCACTATCAACTTAAAGCACCACGTAGTTTCTCAACATATCGAGTCTATTGATGGTTCCATTATGATGACAACATACCCATACGTTCCTGCACCGATACATTCGAGTTTCTCGTACGCACCCATACTCCGGGTCCCCCAGTGATGCTTAGGGAGATGAAGACTCATAACGGCTTAGTAATAAGTACCCAGTGACTTGGTGAATATTATATCGGATATGATTGGTGGAAACTAGTCAATCTTGACTTGGTCATCATGGGCTTGTGGCGAAAGACGTTGACATCTCTAAACGCGACGCTTTTGAGCTCGAAACAGTGTATGATGATGATATTAAATTTGCGTTATTGCTTGTATCTGATTCCCGGTGGTTGCAATGTATTGGTGCCTGGTTGTGGCAGCACTCGGGCTTCAACTGAAGCTTCAGCCAGAAAAGAATATTTTTCTATTTAATGCGAAAGAATCAGTTGGTAATTGGGTGGCATCTAGTGACCGATCAATTGGAGGTATGCATCTTGGTTGTAACCAGAATGCGTGATGGATGAGCTGTGAATAAGCAAGAGTTACTGTCTACTGATTCATTTGTACGTATGAATGTTATTGCTTTTTTTACTTTATTCCAGGACTATCAGACTGTCGCTGGGGATTCTATAAGGGAATAACAGAAAAGGGATTGACAGATGAAGACGAGAAAGTTACTACGCAGCTTATCCACAAAGTGAATAACCAGGATAATGTCCCATCTGGTAGACTACGAATGGCGAGTTTAGTAACCTGGTAGTATCTAATTGGTGTGCATTTCTTTGTTTCGTAGCCGTCTTTGCTGGACGATTGAGTATGGACTGTAAACCGACGGAAGTCGGTGTGGTTCGTAGTGGTTATTGCGCCGTCCGAGCTTCTGTACCGCGAGAGCTGCTTTTGCATGGCTATGAAGGGATTACAATGCGAATTATGACGGATGGGCGCATATATCGTATGAACGTGCAAATGGAAAGCTGGAACCCATTTAATTTGTTCATGGTACGCGAAAGTGCTGACATATTAGATTTCTTTAAGGACATCACTGATCGGCGGCATTTATTAATGATACAGGGTTTTATCCGAACACCGCCAAATCAGTGGGTAGACGTTGATGTGCGTTCTTCTCAGTTTTCTTCTTTATGCTTGTCCGATACCTCCATGCTTACTTGCAATTCTGTAGCTGCCTTTTCGTGACTTCTTATTGACGGCGAAAGGCTTTGTTAAGCTTAACGACGAGACGGAACTCGATCCAGCGAAGCTCAAAACTGTACGCCACCTTGGTGTAGTCGTTGACGTAACCAGTCATTAATGTTTACAGTGCTGGTGTTGGTATTGACAGATCGGTTTTGCCATTGCTGATGAAAAAGAAGGCGATTTTGAGCTGCGTATTCAGTGGATTAAGGCCGTGGCCAAGTTGGGGCGGCCGGATAAGGATGATGCCGATTACGGTGACCGGTGGGTTATGTCTCTTTAAGGTTTGATAGCGTTGAAACTAACTTTTCATGTATTTAAAGAGATGATTATTCCAAGAGTAAGACAAAGTCGTTCCGAAAACCGGCAGACTTGGTCATTTGAAGTGCAGCTCTTTATTTATCAACAATAATAAAGAGAGGGTGGACGCCATATCCGATACAACGGAGTCTTGTTTCGTACAGAAAAATCGTTTGTGGTTAACAGCAACATCAGAAAGATGAACGAGAGCTTCATATAAAAATCAAACGTATATCTATCTGAAAGTGTGCTAGCTCGTATTACACCTCGTCTTCATTCAGCAGCATGTTGGGGATGCCATCGATGATAGGGAACACACGACCAGATTCGGGACACACGAGCTTTCCTTGCTTGACGTGCACTTCCAAAAGAGCATGATGGATTTTGCGCAACACCTCTTCATCTGTTGCTCCTTCTTCACAGCTTGGAAACATCGCGGGAATTCCATCCGAAAGCTCCAAAGCTTTGGCACCAGCGAGGAACGCACTCCAGTCCAACTTTGTGAGCATCTTTTTCACGAAAGCAGGCTGGAATTCTAATTCGATCACCTCTATTTGTTCGGCTTCGATAATTAGAGGATATCCGTTTTCCACGCCCTTCTTGTTGCACGTGAGCAAGTTGTGCGTGATGAGACGCATAGCGGACGATAACAATACACGAGTGGCTTGCCGTAAGTAACGTCTTTGGCAGGATATTAGGTTTCATTCCATACCTTTTGATCGTTTACATGTATTTATATTTTTTATACTATACTACGGGATAGTAATTTGGCGTAAGGTGCACCCAACGGCGGGACTTCTTTATACAGATAGATTACTCGACGCCCAATCAATTGAATTTCCAGTGCCTGGTCACTTGTTGTTCTCACCCCAGAAGAAGAAAACAAGCATTAATATGATAGTAATCATGCCACCAAACATAGCAAAGATGATACGGCGCTGATTCCTGCAGTTGAGTGTGTCATTATAAAAGGGAGCTGATTCGATTTCAAGATCAGGTCGAACGCGGTACAATTCCGCTTTCTCTTCGAATGTCAGACGTCTGTGTAGTGGCAAAGAAAAACCATAGTAAGACAAAACAACTTCAGTGTCATTCATTGACTGTAATCAGCTCTCAGCAATATAAACCCTCCAATAACGCACCGTGGTTCTCGTCCGATGGAAGATGTGCTTGCATAAATATTGTGCGCTACCTGGTCATGTGTATGATCCAATACAAACTCGACAGACGCACTTTTCTTCAGCCCATGACCACTGCTTATTTTGCTCGCACCCATGCGCAAAATTGATTGACCAGGCTGTACAAAACCATATGTTCCGTACCCGAGCGACGGTTCCATTCCGTGGCGATTCCTGTTCAAGTTGTCTTGACTGTCAACCAATGCAGTTCGAACATCTTGATTACATCGTGGACTATACTCAGAGTATATACTGGCCGTGTTTGGTATTGTGGACATCATCATTGATGACTCGTTGGAGTCAGCAATAGCATCCGAGTCGGTGGATAGCGATGGGTACACACGTTTAGCATTGGTTGGTTGTTGCATAGCTACGGTCTTTTTAAGCGGTGGTGACTGGACGGTTAGGGCAATACACTGACCATTACTAAGATTATTTCTGTGCGCGTCCTCCTCTTCAGGCTCTTCGACTGAAACCGAACTCAGCCGGTCTGTCATCTTATCTAGGTACATGTAATTTGTGTGTATTACGTTAGACTTCATTGCACCTGGATCTGTACGGTAGCACCGATTGTGTACAGCGTACCACGCGTTTTTATCACCAATAGTAAGGAGCTCCGCACTTCATCATCGCAGCAGATAATTCACTGTGCTCTCATGAAAAGGGTACCTCCGCAGGAAATGATGGTTGGGCAATATTATGACAAAAGTGTGCGCAGGCTTCACCACAAATATGTGTGCTTGAGAAGTCTGATGAAATAAGCAAATCAAAATACAAAATGTAGGAAAACAACTAAATGAAAATATGGGCTGTTAGCGTTCGTGCTGGCTAGATTCGAGCTCCTTTGATACCAACTATGACCGA
Organism: Peronosclerospora sorghi; assembly: GCA_026184515.1. Lineage (NCBI taxonomy): Eukaryota > Oomycota > Peronosporomycetes > Peronosporales > Peronosporaceae > Peronosclerospora > Peronosclerospora sorghi. Next base: position 4,882,580 of record CM047584.1, on the reverse strand, counting down.
TGCCTCTTTCGCATCCATTTTGTATCGAGCGAGCGCTTGTGCACTGGAAAAAACCAAAAGATCTTCCATTTTACTGCAAGTCGTGGCACTCGGGAGTGGCGGAAGACAAGATCCATACGGGAGTGTTCATTTTAGCGGAGAGATGCATCAAATCGTAGAAACCACTGCCGTCGAGGTCCATGCAAATCAGGATAGGGTCGCGGCTCATATGCTCGAGATACGTATTCATAAATGTAGAGAGAATGGCAGCGGAAGATGGGATGAGGAAAGTCGACGGAAGAAAAGAGTGCGGCATCAAGTTGATAGGTATCCAAGTGCTTGGGAAAGCGACGGCGTCTTCTTTTGACGTTAATAGTCTAACACGTCATTGCGTATTCCTCTGCGGACATTACGTCGCCTTTGAGCCGAGCAACTTCGTGCCGCTGATATCAGTCTCCACCAGAAGCGTCGACGCATCGTTGACTCGTCGCAGATATTGCAGTTTGAAATTGACTAGCAGGGATCTACAATCAGATTCGTGTGAAGCCAAATCGACGTGAAGATCCTCGTGTCGACGCACTGGGGGGGTGGAGCAGACAAAAGCTCGACGCGGCGCTTTGGATGGCTCGCGTCGTGATTTGTGATTTCCATGTCATGGTGGTAGCAATGTTCTCCCGGATTGCCATATACGCTTTCGTTCGATCTCATTCTCTATCGTTGCTAGTCGATGTGAGCTGTCACGGCTAAAGCTTACGCAAAATTCAAATGAAACCTTATTATAGGATTAGACGTGCAACTGTTTTTCAACGACTTTTGGGATCATAAACAGAAATGTTGTGCTTCCATTATTTTCCGAGTATGGAGCGAGTAAAACGGATTGTATGATCTTACAAGAAGATATACATGCACCGCACAAGGTCGAGTAGTGGCAGACTATCAAAAACTGAGTTCTTTCTTCGTGATTTCCAGGTTTTTCAACTCCAGATTTGCTCTAGAGTGTGTTGAAAGTATTCGTTAATACCGTTTGTAACAAAACCCAGGTATATGTATATTTTCATCTACTGTATAGCATTGATAATTTCGTACTTTTACGAGATAAGGTACCGTACATAAGAATCTCAGTACCTATTATTAGGTACGGATAAGTAGTGTAGGATTCACGACAGATGCAGGATCGCTACAACATCAACTCTTATGCATGTTAGGATAGATAATCACTTCTCAATGCAATTTCAATTGAACAAGCCCTGACTTGGTTATATTCAGTACTATTTCTATTTGCGAACTGTGTTGGGATTTTGCTTTCATCGTCAATGGAATATTGGTTGCGATAAAATAAACAAAAGACGAATTCATTATATTCAAGGCATTAAACGACATCTACCACTCAAGTTTTTTTAAATCTACGCAGGTATGAACCACGAAACATTTCGACAAGTTATGAGCCCAAAGGGTCATGATGTGTCGTTTGACGAAAACCACGAGGAAGAAAAACCGGCAGGAATGGGAGCCGAAGGGATGAACATTTTGGAAGTGTTCCGAAAAGTCTGCAACCGACTCGACAAACTGGGAAATTCGAGGGGCGTTCAACACGGGAACACCTTTTTTTGCCTTTACAACATGATATTTTCGTGATTGGGCACTATATGCAGTTATAACGTATATAAATTTACAGCAGTGTGCGTACCTAAAAAAGGATTACATCGGCCCCAAAAAGTGTAAAGACTACGGTTTCTTACACCATTTCAGGTTTTTACTTCGTATCTTCCAGCCCGAATCTGAGTTGTGGGTAACACCAGCAAAAATCATTCTTTAATTTGCCTCCTGCAAGTCAAAAGATTTTTAATATCAGTCCAATGTCAATGCTGGAACTTTATCCGCCGTCCGCATTCGACGCCTACAAGAAGGAGAAAACCCACTTCCCAGCCTCTATCGATGCCGTAGCGGAAAAAATCCATGCGGCGTGTGAGGGACTTGGAACGGACGATAAGGCCTTGGTGGATTTAATCGGACCGCTGACGCCGAATGACCGTGGATTGGTCTCGCTCCGTTACAAGGAATTATATGGTGAATCCCTGCGTGATCAAATAAAGAGTGAGACTTCGGGGGATTTTGGTTATCTATTGCAGCTCATTTGCTTTAGCCTTCCCCAGGCTGAAGCCTACATTCTCTTTCATGCAATGAAGGGAGTTGGTACCTCAGACCATTTGCTTTATTCGGTCCTGATGGGTCGTACCAATGAAGAAATTGGGCTGCTAAAGAAAGCCTACTTTGAAATGTACGATACAGACCTGTCCGTTGCTGTCAGTAATGAGATCAGCGGAGACTTTTTGGCTGTCATCTTGAAAGCTCTTCAGGTGATTAGCCGATAAATTATCATCTGACTATCTCTTTGCGTGAGACTTATCCGTTTACGTTGATATACCAATAGGAGCCGATGGTCGATTACAAGCCTTCGTTTCATACCAAGGAGAAAGCAGCTGAAGATGCTGAACTCATCTACACTGCCGGAGAAGGAAAGTGGGGGACAGATGAGAAAGGATTCATTAAGGTTCTTTTGGCGAGCCCACCTGAGCACTTGCGTAATATCGACAAGGCATACCAGGCTAAGTATCAACATGACTTGGTACACGCCGTAAAGAACGAGTTCAGTGGAAGCGATTGCGCTGCCCTTGAGTTCTTTGGTAAGCTTGGTTGGATAGTCATGTATAATTCCCAGGAGTTACTGAGTCCCTAAACCTTTCTTTTTGCATGAAGTCCGCTTGAATCTCAATGCATGGCCATTCCTTGCTGAGCACATTGAAGGCACGATGGCTGGTATTGGCACTGACAAGACGGCTCTCTCGGCTGCCATTGTGCGCTATCACTCTCACATGAAAAACATTAAGGCTGCTTACGAGAAGAAATACAATATGACTTTGCATGATCGTATTAAAGGAGAAGTCGGGGGCGAGTACCGGGAGCTTCTATTGAAGCTGCTCGAGACACCTCGATCCATTGCCAGCTTGGCCTAAACGATCACATTGCTGAGTCGTGTTTATACAGAGATTCAGTTATCGTGTTAACAACTGAATCCATTTCTAAACCATTTCTAACATTATGATTTGCATCATAGTTAGGATCCTTTTTAAGATTTTCGCACATGTATCAAAAAATCATTTGATAGTCGCAATTGGATTACGAAGAAACACTTCACCTTGACCAGGGGTGTGTTGCACTTCTTCCAGCGTCCCTCAATCATACAGCACATGTTGCCACGTCTCGAGATTCAAGCGGCATCTTGTATGAGATTAATCAAGACATTGTGAACTGTTCATAATATGTGAAGACGGAACTATTATCTCTCCCATCGCCTTCATAATTGGTTGCACCATCTTTCTGCACAAACCAAGAGCGGTTCAAAAATTTTCTTTCAGACAGAATCTTCACAACACGCTCAAATTCTCGCCGTGTAGTATCTTTCTCGACAGCCGCATCGACCTCGTCTTCAAGCACCAAAATTTACTTGAGCACTTATAATTGATTGTGCAGTCGAGTACCATCAAGTAGGTATAGGAGAGTCAAGGCTGTGTGGTCTTTGCGGAAATGTGCTTCTCTTTCTCGAAACTTAGCAAGAAGCAAGACGCGCTTCGTGAAAAGCTTACTAACAGCCACGGCATCGTCTTATACCCGTTTGAACGATTGGATTCTCGTAAACAGCGTTTTGAAAATTGCATGCGCTGAGCACCCATCGCCAATGCTGTTCTTTTGTTTCTTTCGGAAATGCCCATGAGTTCGCCACGTTCGAAGCGTTATCGATCACAACACTCCACACAGTCACCTTGGCATCATCCTCGACATCTTAGGTATACGTCCTCAAGCTTCTTAGTAATTACATCGCTTGTGTAAGCGTCCAATTGTGCTCGAACATACCCCCAAAAGATCGGCTTGAAATTCTTCACCACGATGGTAGGTTCATCACGTAGCGTGAACTTGAATCCTTCCGTACATCAGCGACAATAGGAACATACTGGTTGTCTGCCGTGGAATCCACCGCGGTGTCATAGGAAGCCTTCTACTCACATATTGCCAGGATGGCACTTAAAACTGCGGCGCGCAACCACAAATGGCCTCAGACCAAGCAAAATGACAACCAATGACGTAAAATAGAAACATGAGGTTGTAGTTGAATTGTACTTTCGAAAATGTACTTAAGAAAATGATATTCTGACCAACTCAGGGTCGTCGACACGTCCGCGAGGGGTCGAACGTTTGGAACTTGGCGATGGGGTTGCAAAACTTTTTCTCTTTCCAAGCTTTGGAGCCGTCTCGTAACCTGATTATTTTTGACGTCGTCGGACACGGATTGGCAGAGGTTGATAACATCGTTGACCGTGCGCTGGGGTTGTGCGCTCTTATAGGCTTTGCACCTTGCACCGCTGCTGTCCTCTTCGTGCTAATTGTATGCGTTAAATCTTGGTTTTTTTACCACTGGGACTGTGATGTAGTTCAGTGATTAGAAAGCTTGTCAATTTACAATCGTCTTACCTTGAACAAATCACAAGAGTCCACGAGGAGTAACTGCACGACAGCGTCAATACAGCGCTATCAAAAGCGCCAGCGACAGCAAGCTTGTTGCTGTGTCACGTTACTGTAGCAGCTAAAGGATATATCGTGGTGTAGGGCGTTTTTCGTGCACTAGCTATAGCACAAGCGTATGAGAACCATGGCAAGTCTTTATACGTTAAAAGCACGACTGTAGTCCACACCTCGCCGCACTTTATTTACAGTCAACCACAAATAGGGACATTGTTGGTTACTGCACCTCAATCCATTGTTGTGGACCGCCATGTCAGTTGCCAAATCTCATCTGGTGCGATACTATACGAGTATTGAAAAACAATGACGTCCTATACCTGATATGTTTTTTTTGCCTCGTATTAACCTGATTTCGGGGATGTAGAGTAAACACCGGGTGGCAACACCAATCTAATCAGACGCTATGTTGATTGCTTTGAGAGATAAAGTGTAACTTAAGATTTCGCGACTGTACCCAATAAGCATATTAGTCAGCTCTGGCTGCTTCTCCATCGCGATCGTTTTTTCTAGCTGCCAGTCGCATCAATTTCCGCATCAGCAACAGCATGTGCTGTAGCTTGGACACTAACCGCGCGCTGGACAGATCATCTCGGTTGACGACTTCCAAATTCATGGGATTATGAGCAAACTTCAGTCGCTCAGAGCAAAATTCAACTCCTATTACTTTTTAGCACCACGCAACATGCACCAGTGAGCAGCTTGCAACCCGATAGGACAAAGACCCCATACAACGACATACTTACCAGTTGTCTCCACTTCTAATAGTGCCTTCTCATCACTTACACCTGATGGCAGCTTGAAGCTGATTATATCGGCGTATGGTACACGAACATATTCGGGTTGCACACCAAGGACGTTACCAAGGATCCGAATACTACAGCAGGAGCCCAGCCTCCGTAGGTCTTTCGGAACTCCTGGGATGCATTGGTGCAGTTGTATACTGCATACTCTTGTCGACGACACGTGCTTGGAATTACCGCATGCCAACACAAAGCTCGTGCGACACTGGTACTACCTAAAGTTTTGATTATTTGCGGCAGCAGATTTTGTGAAACACGGAGGTGGACAGTCTATGTGAAAAAAGTGTCCTATGTAATAATCTATATCTACTTCTATAATAGAAATAGAAGTAGGCAAAAATTCCAAGTGTGCAAAAATATTTACAAATATGCTCTACTTCTATAATATAAAACCGTCTAATAATATATTGTAGAGATAACGTCTAATATGCCCCTGTTTTCGCCCAAAAATTCTAAAATACCCCTCTTCTTAAAAAAATCCTAAAATGCCCCTGTTTTTGCGGTGCCCTCCAATCGCTAATTTAAGGCGACTATTTAATGAAATAATCGCCATATAGTAGACAATATTATTTTAGTGAGGTAAAATTGCAGTGATAATAATATCGCAAAATTTTGACGATGCTAAGGCTAGTGCGCAACGGTGCGCTGATTGTAAGCTGGGTAGCCTGACAAAGAAATACTTTTTTGATATTAATTACGGTATTGGCTATTCCATGGTTCCTACGATTCCTGACGGCTCTATCATCTTCGTGGAGCAACTATCGCGATATTGGCGGAGGTGGGAGCGTGGTGACCTCGTTCAGCTGCGATCGCCCACTCGATGCCAGGGTGCGACAATCACCAAGCGAATTCTGGCTCTAGTTGGTTTATTTTAATTATGTAAGGTGAAGTTTTTGCTATCTGATGATTACGCAATGCTGCAGGAGGGAGACGTGGTGGAACTGCAACCGCGTTTTAATCAGGAGCGAAGGCGGACAATCACCGTTCCAAAGGGTCATGTGTGTGTAGAAGGTGACAATGCAACGTGCTCGGTAGACTCGAGACATTTGGGTGCTGTTCCTGTAGCCCTTTTAATTGGACGACCATTTTTGATGGTACGTTTTGATGCTAAGGATGCTACAACAAAATGACTAACGTAATGATATGGGTCTTTAAACGAAGATCTAAGGCTTGCAAAGGAACTAATTTTTTTTATTCAACGGGACTTCTTGTGGTTTTGATGCTACCAAATGATCATTCAGAGCTGTCAGTGCAATCAAGGTTCATTTACCAATTCTCACTCGTCGCAAGTAAATGAAATTTTAGTGCATGTAGCATTTCTTATATATTTTCTAACATGAGATAACGTCTAATATGCCCCTGTAATACCGACATTCAAACTTAGAGATGATTGGCAAGCTAATAATTCATTAAATAGTCGCCTTAAATTTAGCGATTGGAGGGCACCGCAAAAACAAGGGCATTTTAGGATTTTTTTAAGAAGAGGGGCATTTTAGAATTTTTGGGCCAAAACAGGGGCATATTAGACGTTATCTCTATATTGTAAAACAATTTTTTGTCCGTCTCAGCAGACGGACAGACAGACGGTTTTATATTATAGAAGTAGAGCATATTTGTAAATATTTTTGCCTCAGACGGACAAAAACATGGTTTATATTATATTATTAGACGGTCTTATATTATAGACGTAGAGTATATTTGTAAATATTTTTGCCTCACCAAACACACTTCGAATTCTATATATACTACATGTAGTTTTAATCCCGATAAGTCACTTATCGGAGAGAGCTAAAGCAATGCATTCAGTATTTACCGGAAATGTGTAGAATGGCGTAAATTGTATTGGGATGACCCGTTCCACCCGGTTATTAATACACGTACGTCCAGATCCATTGGTGGCGTCTTGATTGTAGTACGTCGTACGTATGACGTGCGCTCGCTCACTTCTATTTATCTCTAAAAGAATTTGTTTCATTATTGCTTGCTCATTTTTCAATGCACGTCTATGGATACTTTTGTTGAAAGTGCGCGATTTCCAATCACAAACGGTCTACATTTGGATTAGGCTTACCGTGGTGTATTTTTTGTGCATGCATCTGTTATGCAATGTGGCCGGTGGATGAAGCCGGGTCCATTTTTTAAAACTGCATTTGATACATCTATTTTCATGATACGATTTGACACCGATTTCAGCTGTAATATTATAGAAGTAGATATAGCTAATAAAATTAGTCTTGATAATTGTAGCCCATGTAGTATCGTCCTTTATAATTGTATTTTCACCCCAACTTTAACACTCCCCGAGCTGTAATTTTATATCAATAGAAACCAATTTTTTTTCGCAACTGTTGACAGTACAGTTGGAATTCGATTAGGTACGGCCTTAGCATACGGACAGACAGACGGTATTATATTATAGAAGTAGAGCATATTTGTAAATATTTTTGCCTCATCAGACGGACAGAAAAAATGGTTTTATATTATAGAAGTAGATATACTAGTGTAGTACCCCGTCGTACCTGTAACAGATTTACATTCGGTTACATTTGGCTATGTTGTGTACGTAAGTACACTACGGTTGAGGCCAGTATTGACCGGTTCGAAAGGTTTGGACCTATTGGTTATTTTAACCAATCAGGGCAGGAGCCCTTGGTGGAGGTGTGGCAGCCTGCCACGTGTTGGTACACACGTGTGTACATTACATTTAGGCTAGGTACGAATGGAGTAAGTCTACTTAGTATTACACATAGTTTACATTAGTTTAATTAATTTAGGTTAATTACATATTAAATATATATTCAGTTTACAAATAACACTAAGACTGCTAGACGCACGACCTCGACCGGTCGCGCGCGCAGTGAGTGTAATAGTGTAATGAAACACCGTCCCTACCTACTCCCCTTCTAAGGGAAGCCTTGTTTCAAGGCGTTAGTTAATTCTAACAAGTAAACTAAGGGAAATCTTGGCCCTGAGTAAGAGAGCAATCTCTTACTAAGCCATTTTACAAGGGCGTATCGGCTAAGTAGCGGCACATCGCCGCTTCAGGAAAGTCTTCCTCTGTGCGCTATCCGCAACGTGCGTATACGCACCGGCTACACCTGGTAGCACTTGTAGTCAATCCAACACCTGTGTTGGTAGACAACAACTTCCTCTGCAAAGGATGAAACAGGACGATTGGGCTAGGTTAAGCCCCGTCCAACAGGAAGCCTTTAAGAGGCTAGTACCCATACTCGGTTCGGCTGGCATGCGCCACCTAGTGGCGCAGGGCTTTGACGCCGTGCGCGAGAGGGTTAACTCCCTCCTCGCCCAAGAGGCGAGTTTGTACGGGGGTCATCCTGCGTCTACGGGGGTGCTCCCTCCGTTATCCTTTAAAATAAAGGAATTCACCGGTGAAAAAGGTGATAACCTTTATGTGTGGCTTCGCGAGGTCGAAACGTCCTTCGTCACAGCGAATGTGATCGCTGATCACTTTCAAGTGGGACTTGCACTGACCTATCTTACGGGAAAATCCCGTACATGACCATTTACGTGTCCGGATTCAATCACAGACGTGTTCCCAACCTTGGAAGTCCTTGAGCAAAAGCTTATCCACATGTAAGCCAAGCCGGATCTGGTTTTCCAGAATCAGCTGGCGTTTCTGAGGTGCCCTCAGGGCACTAGAGACTTGGAGACATATATCCAGGAACTTAAGACCCTGTTGGCAGGGATGTACGCGAAAGCGTATTCGGACGATGTGTCCATCCCCGTCTTCATGGGAGGCCTGAGAGAAGGGCCAGCACGTTCGGAATTGTTCCGATGCCGACCCCAATCCCTGGAGGAGGCGTTTAAGATGGCGTTTAACGACGAGAGGAACTTCCGTTCCTCTAAGGTGGGTCCCGAACCCATGGACCTGAGTCAGGTCGAAGCGGAGGAGAAACCTCCCGCTAAGAGTGATTCTGACTCTCTTTCACAGAGCTTTGAAGCAGAGCTCTTAGCTATGTTGCAGCGGCATGGGTTGATGAGATGCTTCCTGTGTGGAAGCACGGATCATCTGAGGAACAGATGTCCGAAAAATCCCCAGCGAGACACTCGCTACAAGGGACCAAGGGTGGGGAAAAAGCCCTTGTCCAAGCCGTCGGGAAACGATGGCTCCCAGTAGGTGCGGGGCGCCCTACTGGGGGACCCCTCAGTGCTGTTAAGCCCCAGGGTAGGGGAAGACAGCACAAAGCCCCGAGGGAAGCGGTGCTTTCTAGCACCGAGTTGGTGTACCAGCCAGGCTTGCTGGTAGTCCTTGCGGACGTGAAAGGCTTTGATAAGCCTTGGAGAGTCTTGATAGAATCTGGAGCGTCTGACAATTATATCAGACGGACTTCTGTTGAGAAGAGTTGGCTGTATGCCGAGGCCCTAGAGGGACGTTCTCGTGACGTTGTCACGGTCCGTCTTGCGACGGGCGTATAGGTTTCTGTACCCAAGGTCCCGATTGACCTTAAGCTGAAGTTTGCAAACTTCGATAGCTAAGAACGTTGCCTGAGTTCTGGATTTGGACCCATTCTGGGCATGAAGTGGCTGGAACGCCACGAGACATGGATAGACTGGAAGTCTAAGTCCATTGGCTCAACGCACCAGCGATCGGGTGAAGCATTGGCGAGTCATGATCCCACCTTTTCTCGATCGCAAAACCGATTCATGCTTGAGATGCCAGAAATTGGGATGTCTGAAATGATCAATCCCAATGAGGTCAAGGAAGTGTTCCTTGACGAGGGGGATTCGGCGGTTAATTTCAAAGCAGATATAGGCGAGACTCGTGAGTCGCCAGTGATAGAGGTGGATTCCTCTGAGTTTAAGCGCGAGGCGCTTCCTAGAGAAGAAACCCGTAGTTTGTCTCTTCTACAGGTCGGGGCTCCCTACCACGCCGTGTCCGGCGAACAAGTTGCGACTCCAGTGGTAGGGGTAGAGACCCCTGTGGTTAAGCGCGAGGCTCTTCCAAGCGAAGAGACCCGTAGTTCGTCTCTTTAGCACGTTGGAATTGATTCCGACCACGCCATATTAGGATAGACCGGCGAGTCACCGGTGGTAGAGGTAACGACATGTGTGGATAGGCGCGATGCGCTTCCAATGGATGGGGCAACTGACTCCCCCCATCTGGGTCCCGGGATGAGTCCCGAGGCCAGTAGTCAGCAGTCCTATCGGATGCTGAATAGTGTGACAGGTGTTGTCACAGAAGGCGTAAGCCTGGAACGGTTGCCTGGGGTAGGAGAACTGTTGTCGTTCGAGGAGATGTCCTTCAACGAGTTTGAGACTGCTGTAAATGCAGCTGAACTCGACGATACGGTTGTGTTACGTCTGGAAGAGGAGTTGAACTCTTCATCCACGATGGACGAGTCAGTTTTGGTGCAACCAAACACGCATTGAATGCCCGAAGCGGCCTCAAGATCCTCGCGGATCCTGAGGACCCTTACCATTCCTTACTTAAGGAATTCGGAGATGTCATTAGTGACAACCCACCGATGGGGTTACCACCAGATCGGGAAGTCCGACATGAAATCGATTTGGTTCCTGGAACCAAATACTGCGTCACTAGGCAGTGGCCTCTCCCCAAGGAGCAATGCGACGTCATCGATGCATTCTTCAAGGGGAAAGAAGAGGCAGGGATGGTACGGGAGAGCAAGTATCCCCATTCATCTCCCACTTTTTGCGTTCGTAAACCGAACGGAAAGTGTCGCATTGTGCATGCGTACAACAAGCTGAATGCAGCTACTGTACCCATTCAGACTCCGATTCCTCGGAAGGATGTCCTCCAGAACAATATGGCGGGCTGTACTGTATACATTGCCTTAGATCTGGTGGACGGGTATTATCAGGTGCTCATGCGAGCGTCCGATATTCCGCTTACAGCGGTTAGCACGCCTAGTGGCATGCTGTGGGAGTGGCTTGTTATGCCACAAGGGCTTTCAAATGCACCAGCGACTTCAATCGCTTGGTGACTCAACTCTTCCGCCCTCATAGGAAGTACGCTCAGACGTACTTCGACGATATATTCGTTCATAGTTGTGCGGAAGGCGACTCGTCTGATGTTCAGACGCATCTGATACACCTTCGAGCTGTGCTCGAATGTATGCGAGAGCATAAGTTATATGCGAACGCATCCAAATGTATATTTGGTGCTGAGTAAATTCCTTTCCTCGGATGCTTCATCGGTAAGGATGGAGTGCGGGCGGATCCCGCGAAGGTGAAAGCCATTGTGTAGTGGCCTTCGCCTGTAAATCTTAGAGATTTACGTAAGTGGCTTGGATTAGCCAATTATCTCCACAAGTACAGCGAGAATTACGGTGAAATAGCGAAGCCATTAACCGACCTTCTTAAGAAGGACGTTGACTGGTGTTGGGAAACCAAACACCAAAACGCTTTCAAAGCGCAAAAGGGGAGCTTGTTAAAAGTTTCCGTTCTTGCTCTCCCAGACTCTGGGAAAACTTTTAGTGTCGTCTGCGACGCCTCCGATTTCGCAATCGGATGTGCTTTGTTACAAGCAGACTACGCGGGACGAGAACGCGTGATTGCGTTTGAGTCGAGGCAGCTTAAAGCTGCGGAACGGAATTATCCCGTTCATGACAAGGATCTACTTGCAATGAAGTATGCCCTTGTCAAGTTTAGGGTTCACCTACTCGGCTCAAAGCCGTTCGTGGTTTATACTGACCTCTCGTTCTTACGGACAGCAACAAAGTAGCCTCATCTCTCACAACGGATGGCCCGTTGGATCTCCTTCTTTGCGGAGTACAACTTTTAGGTTAAGTATAAACCTGGCAAGCAGAACGTGCTTGCAGACGCGTTGTCGCGTCGTCCCGATTACGAGCTCGCTCACGCGACATTCGTTACCTCGTCCGTGGTAGATCTCATACGCCAGGCGTATGAGAAAGACCCACAATGTACGGCGCTTATCCGCGCGTTAGGTGAAAAGGGTCTTGGCTCGTCTGAGCCAACCCTGTCAAGTCGATCTAAAGCTCGTTTACACCGTTACAGGTACTGTGACGGTTTGCTATATTATATCACGGGCGCGGAGGACACTCCGCGGGTAGTTGTTCCTGTTTTTCCTCATAATGAGGAAATGAAGTATAGAGTACTCTTTGAGGCACATGACGCCCCTACCGAGGGTCATTTAGGTTGGGATAAGACCTACAGATCTTTAATCGCTTTGTATTGGTGACCCAAAATGGACAAGTGGGTCGGTGCGTATATTCGCACTTGTGAGACGTGCTAGAGGGTCAAACCCTCTACATATTCAGTTGCTATAGGGACCAGTTGGAAATTGCCAAATGTTCGTGAGGACCAAGTCAACCTATAGCATACAATTGGGAATTGCCAATTGTTTGTGTGGGCCAAGTCCATCTATAAATATGAAGGTGAGCCTTTGGCGGAGTAGCCGTTCCAACGGCGTGTTGAAAATCCATTTGGATTTTATCTTCGGCTCTACAGAAGGACGTTTCCACCGGCGTTTCTGTCTTTGTAGACCGTTTGAGCAAGATGCTCACCTGGCAGCTATGCCAGTCCAGTGATGGACAAGACGGAATGCGATTAACGCGTGAAATTCATTAGTATGGATTTATCTTAGGGTTTTCTGAAGGGAAAGGCCGGTTTCACCGGCGTTTCGGTCTTTGTTGACCGTTTGAGCAAGATGCTCACCTGGCAGCGGTGCCAGAGTACATTGATGGACAAGAAGGAACGCGTTCATCGCTTTGTTAAGGATTTTCTCCGGAGCTTATGTCCGGATTCTCCAAGAGTTGGAGTGAGATGCTTCCTATGACCGAATTTGCCATAAACAATTCGGTGCATGCATCTACGGGGCTTACCCCGTTTAATGTGAACGGATTCGTAAATCCGCGGGTTACGTTGACGCTACGTGTGTGTGGCCCAGGTCTTGAGGGGGGAGGAGTCCCCGATGTCAGCCCTGTATGCTCCTCTCCGTTTGTTTGGCCTACCCGGCAGGGCGGCCGGCAGGCTGCCCGACCGGGTGCAGCTCGGGTCTGCGCTTGTAGCCGCCACGGCTCGCGCACTGGGCGCCTTCCACTGCCCCAGCGACCTAGAAGAATCTATTGTTTGTTTGTTGGGCCTACCCGGCAGGGCGGCTGAGAGGCTGCCCGACGGCAGGACAGGGCGGAGCGTCTGATGGCGCGACTCCATCATCGGGATCAAACCCAGAATTTGGTGAAGTGGAAGGGTTATCCACATTTACAGAGTTCGTGGGAGTTCGAGACTCCCCTGCGGCAGGATTGCCGTGACGTCGTCGACGCTTTCGAGCCGGAGAATCCCGCTGTGAGTCAACGACCAAAGGGGCGGGGTAAGCCCCTTCACTCCCAGTAGTTGGGAGCCCTCCGGAGGCAGATGCAGAACCCGCACTGTGCTCCGGCACCCTAGTGAGGGAACGGGCGCTAGCATAGCGCATGAGATAAGGGACACGTAACTGCCCCATGGGTTTGGCTCTGGCAAACGCCAAGCACAATGCCCTCTCTATCCGAACGTCACGTTCGTAATAGCTGTTGTACAGATTTAAAAAACTCGGGGAGACGTTTCCCCCCTCCGCCTAAGCGCGGAACTTCTGCTCTGCCTCTTTGGCATATTCTCCTTGCAGGAGAATGAAGGGAACCTCGCGGAGGTTCCAACAACGGCACCCTGTGCCTGTTTCTCGAGGCGCTCTCGATATGAGGTATCAGTGAACTGCTTCTGCGTGAGCAGTTTTTCCCGGAGTTGATTCCGGCGTGTGATGTGTTGCGGCTGTACAGTCGCGAGGCCAGGGGTATAGAAGACTAAACCCTTCTGTACCTCATTCCTGGCCCACTTTGGGAGGTCACGAGGACCTCCAAAACGATATACCGCCCGTGGAGGGCGCATGGGTGGCGTGCAAGGAAGCTTGTAACGCCTGTGCGGCATTTTGAGCCTCTTGAGCTGCGTCCAGCTCAGTAGTGGTGATCGCCTTCGGCGATTCGGATATGTCATCCGAGGTTGGTAATAGTTGCGCACGAGTTAGCGCATTTTCCCCACGTGTGTGGAACGGATTAGGCTGCCGACAACGCCGTTCGGCGCTGTCGGAGCGGTTAACCGTTGGGGAGGTATCCCCAAGGGCATCCACCTCCGAGTTCTCGGAGTAGTCTACCTCTTCTAGAGGAGACGCCATAGCACCACTGGAGGTGTACATATGGAGGGCCAGAGGAACTGGCGTTGGAGTTCTCCAACAAGATTTTGATTATTGCGTAAGCAATAGTCTTGATGGGGGAGGATGTAACGGGGTTACATTCGGCTTACATTTAGTGCTGGTGTACATGAGTACACCACGGTTGAGGTCAGTATTGGCCGGTTTGAAAGGTTTTGAACCTTCGGTTATTTTAACCAATCAGGGCAGGGGCCCTTGGTGTGGTGGAGTAGCAGTCATCCACGTGTCCGTACACAGGTGTGTACACTACATTTTAGCTAGGTACGAATTAGGAATATTCTACTTAGTATTACATATAGTTTATATTAGTTTAAATTAATTTAGGCTAATTACATATTAAATATATTCAGTTTACATTTCACTCTAAAGTGCAGGCGCGCGACCACGCCCGGTCGCGCGCGCAGTGAGTGCCGTAGGTAAGAGGTAGCCCTCCCTTTACCTACACCCTTAGTAAAGGAGCCTTGCCGTTAAGGCATTAGCGGAGCTCCTTGTCGTTAAGGCATTAGCGGAGCTAGGCGCACGACAACGCCCGGTCGCGCGCGCGGTGAGTATTGTAGCCCAAGGGAGTTCTCCCTTACGCTACCTCCCTTTATAAGGAAAGCCTTGTTACAAGGGGTTAGCGAAAGCTATCTGTAAACCACTCCGGGAATCTTGGCCCCGAGTAGGAGAGCTCTCTCCTACTAGGCCCTTTTATAAGGGCGTATCGGCTAAGTAGCGGCGAACACCGCTTAAAGGAAAGTCTTCCTCTGTGCGCTAGCCGCACCGTGCGTGTACGCACCCGGCTACAGATCTGCATGTCAATAGTACTACCACGGATTATTCTTCAACAGAGCGATGATTCTTAAAGCCAAAATTGTATTTTATGTTTTTTGTCAGATAGTTTTTCCTTCTGTAAAAGCGCTATTTATATAGTCGAATTCAATAGGTACGATTTATAGTACAGTTGGAATTCGATTAGGTACGGCCTTAGCAGACGGACAGGCAGACAAAAAATGGTTTTATATTACATTTATATTTTTAGACGGTCTTATATTATAGAAGTAGAGCATATTTGTAAATATTTTTGCCTCACCAAACACACTTCGAATTCTATTATATATAGAGACTAGTGTAGTACCCCGTCGTACCGACGGGGCGGGGAGTATATAAGAATAAACCATAGAAGCAACTACGTGACCAGGAACGTCACAGGGACGGAAACTTCTAAATATGTAGATGTAAAAGCGCTATTCCTAACCACTTATATACTCGTTAACACTGATCTGCATGTCAATAGTGCTACCACGGATTAGTCTTCAACAGAGCGATGATTCTTAAAGCCAAAATTGTACTTTATGTTTTTTGTCAGATGGTTTTTCCTTCTGTAAAAGCGCTATTTATATAGTCGAATTAAATTAGGTCCGATTTATAGTACATTTGGAATTCGATTAGGTACGGCCTTAGCAAACGGACAGGCAGACAAAAAATGGTTTTATATTACATTTATATTATTAGACGGTCTTATATTATAGAAGTAGAGCATATTTGTAAATATTTTTGCCTCACCAAACACACTTCGAATTCTATAATATAAGTATACTAGCAAAGTGGCCCGTTGTACCAAGGGGGCAATTAATCTGAGGGCGCCACTATTTCCACAGACGTTTTGTCTATTTCCACAGACTTTTTGTCTATTGCCACCGACACCACCACCACAGCCAATCGGAAGCCGCCGTCGCCTTGGTTATAAACATAAGTTGATATTTTTCTGTTTCTTGACATAAACTTTATCAGAAGCTGAATTAGAAGATGGACGACGATGTCAAGTCCGCGGCAAATGCCATAAATGTGCGTGGGTATCAGTGATTACCATAATGTACTTACTTTCATTTCCTATTTCTCATTTACATGCTATGTATAATACTTATGAACACAGTCAACGAGTAACCACCCATACACATTAACTATGTGTCTGCGGTGTGGAGTATATACGTTGCTAAAGTTCAACTACTGCATAGAAATAGGCGGGGTCTATGATGGATTTGAGTGTATCTATGCATCAAATAACGTACCCTAACTCCATGTAACAGCATTGCATATCACATCGTTTGTTGACACGCTGTAGGTTAATCAACGTACAAACGGCGCTACAGATTAGAGATCAAACGAGGTATCTGACTCGTCCATGTCGTCTCCTTCGGCTCAAACTCCTCAGCATACTAGTCCATAGCATTCAACATTAGCTCTAGTCGATCACGCGCAGTTCCTTATGTTTCAATTGTACCTTGTATTCTTCCCACGAATCTTCGACAAAGGACATGAAATTCACGAGCGAGTCCGTGACTGCCGTATCATCTTCGGCCATCATCAAAAGCGGATGGAACGTCTTGCCTGTAAACTCGACTCCCCGCTTTTGTCCTCGTTTGAGAATGTCGGTGGCATTCTCGTACTCTTTGCTCTGAATTAATTCCAAGAGCACGGGCAAAAAAATTTGCTCATCAGGACACACGTCTTGCTCGTTCACTAACTCTCTCAGTACGTCGGTAGCTTCTTCCATTCGCTTCTCTTCCACTAAAGCTGTCCGTAAGCTAGCATAAGCTGGTAAGTCCAGCACGACTGCTTGATTCACAGCTTCATCATACAGCTTACATCGAGACAGTAGCATGAGCTCGTCCACGCCAAAGTTCAGTATTAGAAGACCGTATGACGTACCTACATCGCGTAATCGAGCAAAGCGTAGACACTAATACATGACATAGATGGATGCTAACTTCGTAAAATCCTCGGGTTTTAAACCGGGTACACGGTAGAGGCTCCGCAGGATTTCAAACGAACGGACGGCATGGTTTCAGCTCTTCTTCTGTCTAGCCAAGAGCACTGCGAGTTTCTGTAGTAGCTGCGGCTGTGGAGGCGACTGAAGTTGCGCTAAGTGGCGCAGCGCTTGCGTCGGTATAGCGCTGATCCATGGAAATAATTTTTGGGGGGCAAATAGCCAAAATGGGGGGGGGCAAATAGCACTTTCCAAAAATATCAACTTACGTTTATAACCAAGGCGACGGCGGCTTCCGATTGGCTGTGGTGGTGGTATCTGTGGCAATAGACAAAACGTCTGTGGCAATAGACAAAATGTAACAGGGTTACATTCGAGTCACATTTAGTAGGTGGTGTACGTGAGTACACTACGGTTGGGGTCAGCATTGACCGGTTCGAAAGGTTTTGAACCATTGGTTATTTAAACCAATCAGGGTAAATGCCCTTGGGGGTGGCGTGTCAGCCATCCACGTGTTCGTACACAGGTGGTGTACACTACATTTTAGCTAGGTACGAATTTGGTAAGTTCTACTTAGTATTACATATAGTTTACATTAGTTTAAATTAATTTAGGCTAATTATATATTAGTAGCCTAAAGGGAGCCCTCCCTTTAGCTACACCCTTAGTAAGGGAGCCTTACGTTAAGGCATTAGCGAAAGCTAATTGTAAACCAAAGTGGAAATCTTGGCCCCGAGTAGGAGAGCTCTTTCCTACTAAGCCTTTATAAGGGCGTATCGGCTAAGTAGCGGCGAACGCCGCTTAAAGGAAAGTCTTCCTATGTGCGCTAGCCGCACCGTGCGTATACGCACCAGCTACATCTGGTAGCACTTGTAGTCAATCCAACACCTGTATTGGTAGACTAAGGCATCCTCTGCAAGGGATGAATCAGGACGATTGGGATAGGTTAACCCTCGTCCAGCAGGAAGCCTTTAAAAGGCTGTTACACTTGACGAGTGATGAAAACATGCAGCTAATAGTGGAGCAGGGCCTTGAGGCCGTGAAGGCAAGGGTAAATTCCCTCATCGCTCATGAAGCGAGTTTAGGTGGAGGTCGTTCCACGGGGGTGCGTCCCCCATTGTCCTTTAATATAAAGGAATTCACCGGGGAAAACGGTGATAACCTTTATGTGTGGTTAGGAGAGGTAGAAACGGCCTTCGCCACAGCGAATGTGACCGCTGATCACTTGCAAGTGGGACTTGCGCTGACCCATCTTACGGGTAAAGCCCGTGCATGGGCGTTTACGTGTTCGGATTCGGTCACGAACGTGTTCCCTAACTGGGAGGTCCTTAAGCAGAAATTTATGGACACGTACGCAACGCCTGATCTGGTTTTTCAGAATCAGCTGGAGTTTTTGAGGTGCTGTCAGGGTACTAGGGACTTGTAAACATATATCCAAGAACTTAAGACCCTGTTGGCAGGGATGTACGCGAAAGCGTATTCGGACGATGTGTCAATCCCCGTCTTCATAGGAGGCCTGAGAAGAAGGGCCAGCATGTTCGGAGCTCTTCCGATGCCGACCCCAATCCCTGAGGGAGGCGTTAAGATGGCGTTCAACGCCGAGTGGAACTTTCGTTCTTCTAAGGTGGGTCCTGAACCCATGGACCTGAGTCAGGTCGAAGCGGAAGAGAAACCTTCCGCTAAGAGACACCCTGACTCTTTTTCTCAGAGCTTCGAGGCAGAGCTCTTAGCTATGTTGCAGCGGCATGGGCCGCTGAGATGCTTCCTGTGTGGGAGCACGAATCATCTGAGAAACAGATGTCCACAAAATCCCCATAGAGACACTCGATACAAGGGACCAAGGGTGGGGAAAAGCCCTTGCCCAAGCCGTCGGTAAACGACGGCTCCCAGTACGTTCGGGGCGCCATACTGGGGGACCCCTCAGTGATGTTAAGCCCCAGGGTAGGGGACGACAGCACAAAGCCCCGAGGGAAGCGGTGCTTTCTAGCACCGAGTTGGTGTACCAGCCAGGTTTGCTGGTAGTCCTTGCGGACGTGAAAGGCTTTGATAAGCCTTGGAGAGTCTTGATAGAATCTGGAGCGTCTGACAATTATGTCAGACGGGCTTCTGTAGAGAAGATTCGTCTGTATGCCGAGGCCCTAGAGGGACATTCTCGTGACGTTGTCACGGTCCGTCTTGCGACGGACGTACAGGTTTCTGTACCCAAGGTCTCGATTGACCTTAAGCTGAAGTTTGCAGATTTCGACAGCTTAGAACGTTGCCTAGTCCTGGATTTGGACTCGAGGTATGACCTCATTCTGGGCAAGAAGTGGATGGAGCTCCACGAGCCATGGATAGACTGGAAGTCTAAGTCCATTGGCTCAACGCACCAACGATCGGGTGAAGCATTGGCGAGTCATGATCCCACCTTTTCTCGATCGCAAAACCGATTCATGCTTGAGATGCCAGAAATTGGGATGTCTGAATGATCAATCCCAATGAGGCCAAGGAAGTGTTCCTTGACGAGGGGGATTCGGCGGTTAATTCCAACGCAGAGATAGGCGAGACTCGTGAGTCGCCAGTGATAGAGGTGGATTCCTCTGAGTTTAAGCGCGAGGCGCTTCCTAGAGAAGAAACCCGTAGTTTGTCTCTTCTACATGTCGGGGCTCCCTACCACGCCGTGTTCGGCGAAAAAGTTGCGACTCCAGTGGTAGGGGTAGAGACCCCTGTGGTTAATAACGAGGCGCTTCCGTGCGGAGAGACCCGTAGTTCGTCTCTTCCGCACGTCGGAATTGATTCCGACCACGCCGTATTAGGTGAGACCGGCTAGTCACCGGTGGTAGAGGGTAAAGACCTCTGTGGATAGGCGCGTGGCGCTTCCAATAGATGGGGCAATTGACTCCCCCCATCTGGGTCTCGGGACTCATCCCGAGACCAGTAGTCAGCAGTCCTATCGGATGATGAATAGTGTGACATGTATTGTCACAGAAGGCGTAAGCCTGAAACGGTTGCCTGGGGTAGGCGAACTGTTGTCGTTGGAGGAGATGTCCTTCAACGAGTTTGAAACTGCTTTGAAAGCAGATGAAATCGACGAGGTTGTCGTATTACGTCCGGAAGAGGAGTTGAACTCCTCATCCACGATGGACGAGTCAGTTTTGGTGCAAACCAAACAGGCATTGAATGCCCGAAGCTGCCTCAAGATCCTCGCGGATCCTGAGGACCCTTACCATTCCTTATTAAAGGAATTTGGAGATGTCATTAGTGACAACCCGCCGATGGGGTTACCACCGGATCGGGGAGTCCGACATGAAATTGACTTGGTTCCTGGAACCAAATACTGCGTCACTAGGCAGTGGTCTCTCCCCAAGGAGCAATGCGACGTCATCGATGCATTCTTCAAGGGAAAGAAGAGGCAGGGATGGTACGGGAGAGCAAGTCTCCCCATTCATCTCCCACTTTTTGCGTTCGTAAACCGAACGGAAAGTGTCGCATTGTGCATGCGTACAACAAGCTGAATGCAGCTACTGTACCCATTCAGACTCCGATTCCTCGGAAGGATGTCCTCCAGAACAATATGGCGGGCTGTACTGTATACATTGCCTTAGATCTGGTGGACGGGTATTATCAGGTGCTCATGCGAGCGTCCGATATTCCGCTTACAGCGGTTATCACGCCTAGTGGCATGCTGTGGGAGTGGCTTGTTATGCCACAAGGGCTTTCAAATGCACCAGCGACTTCAATCGCTTGGTGACTCAACTCTTCCGCCCTCATAGGAAGTACGCTCAGACGTACTTCGACGATATATTCGTCCATAGTCGTGCGGAAGGCGACTCGTCTGATGTTCAGACGCATCTGATACACCTTCGAGCAGTGCTCGAATGTATGCGAGAGCATAAGTTATATGCAAACGCATCCAAGTGTATCTTTGGTGCTGAGGAAATTCCTTTCCTCGGATGCTTCATCGGTAAGGATGGAGTGCGGGCGGATCCCGCGAAGGTGAAAGCCATTGTGGAGTGGCCTTCGCCTGTAAATCTTAGAGATTTACGGAAGTGGCTTGGATTAGCCAACTATCTCCACAAGTACAGCGAGAACTACGCTGAAATGGCGAAGCCATTGACCGACCTTCTTAAGAAGGATGTTGATTGGTGTTGGAAAACTGAACACCAAAACGCTTTTGAAGCGGTTAAGGGGAGCTTGTTAAAAGCTCCCGTTTTTGCTCTCCCAGACTCTGGGAAAACTTTTAGTGTCGTCTGCGACGCCTCCGATTTCGCAATCGTATGTGCTTTGTTACAAGCAGACGATGCAGGAAGGGAACGCGTAATTTTGTTTGAGTCGAGGCAGATTAAATCTGCGGAACGGAATTATCCCGTTCATGACAAGGAGCTACTTGCAATTAAGTATGCTCTTGTCAAATTTAGGGTTCACTTACTCGGCTCAAAGCCGTTCGTGGTTTATACTGACCACGCGTCCTTACGGACTGCGACAAAGTCGCCTCATCTCTCGCAACGGATGGCCGTTGGCTCTCCCCCTTTGCGGAGTACAACTTTGAGGTTAAGTATAAACCTGGCAAGCAGAACGTGCTTGCAGACGCGTTGTCGCGTCGTCCCAATTACGAGCTCGCTCACGCTACATTCGTTACCTCGTCTGTGGTGGATCTCATACGCCAGGCGTTGAGAAAGACCCACAACGTACGACGCTTATTCGCGCGTTAGGTGAAAAGGGTCTTGGCTCATCTGAGCCAACCCTGTCAAGTCGAGCTAAAGCTCGTTTACACCGTTACAGGTACTGTGACGGTTTGCTATATTATAGCACGAGCGCGGAGGACACTCCGCGGGTGGTAGTTCCTCATGATGAGGAACGGAATTATAATGTCTTCTTTGAGGCACATGACGCCCCTACCGGGGGTCATTTAGGTCGGGATAAGACCTACCGCGCTTTAAGCGCTTTGTATTGGTGGCCCAATATGTATAAGTGGGTCGTTGCGTATATACGTACCTGTGAATCGTGTAAGAGGGTTAAACCCTCTGCAAGTCCAGCTGCGCCTTTGGCGAGCGTGTCGGTTCCAACGGAGTGTTGGAAATCCATTAGCATGGATTTTATCTTCAGTTTTCTGAAGGATAAGGCCGGGAACACCGGCATATTGATCTTTGTAGACCGCTTGAGCAAGATGGCTCACCTGGCGGCGGCGGTGCCAGAGTCCATTGATGGACAAGGAACAGCGAAAGTGCTCCTAGACCGTGTCTTTCGACAGCATGGTCTACCCGATCCGTTGTGTCGGATAGGGATCCCCGTTTTACGGGACAGTTCTGGGGAGCGTTGTTTAAGGTGCTAGGCACCAAGATCCTCATGTCCACTGCGGATCATCCGCAGACGGAAGGTCAGAAGGAACGCGTTAATCGCGTTGTTGAGGATATTCTCCGGAGTTTATGTCCGGATTCTCCAAAGAGTTGGAGTGAGATGCTTCCGATGGTCGAATTTGCTATAAACAATTCGGTTCATGCTTCTACGGGGTTTACCCCGTTTTACGTGAACGGATTAGTGAATCCGAGGGTTCCGTTGACGCCACGTGTGTGTGGACCAGGGCTTGAGGGGAGAGGATTCCTCGATGTCAGCCCTGTATCTGTGCGAAATCACATCGATAAGTTCTTATCGACGCGCCTTAGTGTCTTACGACACGTCTGCGATGCCATGGCGGATAGCCAAGACAAGCAAAAGGAGCAAGCTGACCGCAAGGGGCGGCGTAACGAAAAAAGTGTACAAAGTAGGAGAAAGTGTTTTATTAGACTCTAAAAACCTTCCTACACATTCAGTTTCCAACGTGTTGAGGAATAAACTGCGCCCCAGGTTTGTGGGCCCCTTTAAGGTGCTAGCCCGAAAGGGCTTGTCGTATATCATAGACATCCCGAAGGCGATGCGTACGCGTCCAACCTTCTATGTGGGTATGCTTAAGCCATACCAGAGCCCGGAGGAGGGTCCCCTCTTGAAGGAGGGTGGGAAGTTGGATAGCCGAAAGGCACGACATGTCGGAACATCTCCGACAGGGTTGAAATACGACCTCTAAGATCCGCAACGAGAAAATCGAGGGAGGCAAGCCGCCCCTAGATGCGTTCATTCGCACTCCCCTCGTTGCGGAGTCCTTCCTGGGCATCTTGAATGCGACGGCTGTGTCGATCACAGCGCTCGTGGAACTCACGTCGCAATAGCGCGACCCCCTCCTCCAGTCCTCGATACGGAGGGTACTCCACATTACCATGTGGAACGCCTGATGGCACGTCTCCATCACCGGGGTGAGACCCAGTACATGGTGAAGTGGAAAGGTTATCCACATTCCCAGAGCTCGTGGGAGTCCGAGACTCCCCTGCGGCAAGATTGCCGTGACTTCGTTGACGATTTCGAGCGGGATAATCCCACTGAGAGTCAACGACCAAAGGGGCCGAAGAAGCCCCTTCACTCCCAGTAGCTGGGAGTTTGCCGGAGGCAGATGCAGAGCTTGCATTGCTCTCCGGCACCACATCGAGAGCGGGGCGCGTGTAGTAAGAGGCAGGTAATTGCCCCTGCGCTTTGGCCTGGGCATAGGCCAAGCGTAACGCCCTCTCTACCCGAACGTCGGGTTTGGAAAAGCTGTTGTACAGCGCATCAAAGTTGGGGAGGCGCTTCTCCCCTTCCGCCCAAGCGCGGAATGCCTGTTCTGCGTCCTCGACGCTTTCGTCCCGTAAGAGAACAAAGGGAATCTCGTGGAGGATATCCACGAGGGCACCGCGTGCCTGTTTCCCGAGGCGCGTCCGGTAGGACTTAACAGTAAACTGCTTAGGCGTTAGCAGTCTGGCCCGGAGTTGTTTCCGGCGCGCAATTTCACGCGACAGTATAGCCGCTGGGCCAGGGGTATAGGAGGCTAAACCCCTCTTGACCGCGTTCTTAGCCCTCTTTTGAGGGTCACGAGGTCCCTTCCGTGTCCGTACGGCACGTCGGGCCTCATGAACAGAGGCCGGTTCATTGGTGATGGTCGCCTGCGGCGACCGGGAGGTATCACCCCTAGCGGGTAACGGTGGCGCACGAGTTAGTGCGTTTTCCCCACGTGTGGGGAATGGGTTGGATGACCGACAGCGCCGTTCGGCGCTGTCGGAGCGGTCAGCCGTTGAGGAGATCTCTCCAAGGGCATTCACTTCCGAGTTATCGGAATAGTTTTCTTCCATAGCACCACTAAAGTTGCACATCTTCAGCCAGAGGTTCTGGCAGTTAGAGATCTCCAACAAAATTTTGTTTATTGCGTAAGCAATAGTCTTGATGGGGGAGGATTTAACAGGGTTACATTCGAGTCACATTTAGTAGGTGGTGTACGTGAGTACACTACGGTTGGGGTCAGTATTGACCAGTTCGAAAGGTTTTGAACCATTGGTTATTTTAACCAATCAGGGCAGGAGCCCGTGAGGGTGGCGTGTCAGCCATCCACGTGTTGGTACACAGGTGATGTACACTACATTTAGCTAGGTACGAATTTGGTAAGTTCTACTTAGTATTACATATAGTTTACATTAGTTTAAATTAATTTAGGCTAATTATATATTAAATATACATTCAGTTTAAATTTTCACTCAACTTCTACAGACGCACGACCTCGACCGGTCGCGCGTGTAGTGAGTGTAGTAGCCTAAAGGGAGCCCTACCTTTAGCTACACCCTTAGTAAGGGAGCCTTACGTTAAGGCATTAGCGAAAGCTAATTGTAAACCAAAGTGGGAATCTTGGCCCCGAGTAGGAGAGCT
Source organism: Peronosclerospora sorghi (assembly GCA_026184515.1). Taxonomy (NCBI): domain Eukaryota; phylum Oomycota; class Peronosporomycetes; order Peronosporales; family Peronosporaceae; genus Peronosclerospora; species Peronosclerospora sorghi. Next base: position 4,857,553 of record CM047584.1, on the reverse strand, counting down.
CTCTCCTACTAAGCCCATTATAAGGGCGTATCGGCTAAGTAGCGTCGAACGACGCTTAAAGGAAAGACTTCCTCTGTGCGCTAGCCGCACCGTGCGTATACGCACCGGCTACACAAAACGTCTGTGGAAATAGACAAAATGTCTGTGGAAATAGATAAAACGTCTGTGGCAATAGTGGCGCCCTTAATCTAATATTTTTAACACTGTAAATTGGGTTTGACCTTAGAAAAATGCTAAGTCACGGCAAATAGATATACACTATATTCGTCTTTCGTTGTAAATTCGTTTTTCATCCAATGATATGCAATGAGGCTGGTGGATGAAGGCGTTCTCTATCGCAATAAAAAGGGTGTGCGACAGTGTTGCGGAAATGTTACTATAATGTTACAGTTCTTTATACAATTAGCGTAGCACTTTTGTTAAGGACACAGCTAAAGCGGGGGTCAATGATCATCCCTTGCTGATTTAAATTGGAGAACTATGGCGACTGAGTCCTTTGCAGCAGTAACTTGTTGTGCTGAGCGGTGCGTTATTTCATATGTGTCAGCCAAGGTCTTTCAATATTGTGAGCAACTAATGTGTAAATGATGTCTGGAACAGGTCTGGTGCTAACGACCGATATGCTGCATTAGAGTGCTTAGCGAAGCTGGAAACGATTCCCTATGAGCTTGTGCATCCGTATAGGGATGCAGTGCTGCGGAAGCTATTGTTGTTGCTGGACGATTGCAAATGTCCCTGCGTTCCGGACGACGTCAAGGCGAACTTTACCACCGCGGGGTCGAAGTTGTCCATCAAGGTGAAAAGTGTCGCGAAGACGGACGTACTGCTCAAAAATTCACCAGCAACTCTACGTCCAGATCCAAGCCTCGATCTTCCCGGTACCGAGTGCCTACGGGACTTACGCACGGCCCACTTGAATTTCCTCATCAAAGTATCGGGGGTAGTCACGCGACTTCGTCCGTGTTTCCGCAGCTCCAGCTCGTGAAAGTGAATTGTACCGGCTGTGGGGCTGTGATAGGCCCCTTTACGAAACAGTCTTACCACTAACTCAAGCCCAGTGCTTGTCCCGAGTGTCACTTTCGAGGCCAGTTCCCCGTCAACACGGCGAAGACAGTCTACCGGAACTTTCATGAAGATTAAGTTGCAAGAATCGCCGGGGAGTGTGCCCCTGGTCGCGTCCCGCGTTCGAAAGACGTGATTCTTGTGGGAGACCTCATTGACAAAGTTCGACCGGGGGACGAAATTGCCCTGAGGCCATTTACACGAATACGCCGGATCCGACGCTGAATCTACGCGACGGCTTTCCAGTCTTTCGTACTTTCACTGAAGACAATTATATCGAATGACGCTCAGATGTGCTCGGGTGTCAATTGCTCACGTCGGAAGAAAATAAACATATCCTACGACTCGCCAAGCATCGGGATATTGCCCAGCGACTGATCAATAGCATTGAGCCGTCCATCTATGCGCACCAGCAAGTCAAGACGGCCTTGGCGCTCGCGCTCTTTGGCGGCAGAGCCAAGTTTATCAAGAATTCCCGTGTCCGTGGCGACCTCAATGTCTTGATGGAGGGCAATCCCAGCACGGCCAAGTCGAAATTCCTCAATTTTTCCAAACAAACCGCGCCCCGTGCATCTCGCGTCAAGGACGATGCCCGCGCTTTCTTGGGCGGTCGAGTCTCTCGATTTGCCTGTTTCAAGAGAAACACATCCACTTCGGTTTTATTAGGGACACTGCACTTGGATGGCTCGGGTGCCACGTATTTCAAATGACAACACACAGGCGGCATGAAACGCGACCCAACAACTTCTTCTTAAACTTCCACGATGCGGCCATTCAGTGTCCACTGCACCGCGCAGTAGGCCACCATTCAGCAACGTCACCCTCTTTCCGCGCCATGTACAGCCTCAAAAACCTTGGGGTCCCAGTGTGCTGCTCGGTGCTTAGTATGCCGGCGATTTTCTACTGCCACATCTCGAGTACTCTTTTCAAGAATTACACCGACGGTATGCACGATCGTTGATCTAGCGTCGGCGCGGTTTTATTCAAGTCATTTTTGTTCAATAGACCACCCTGTCCTCCGGCTGCTGCTTCTCACGCTCCTAGCGCGAGCGACAGACAACCTTCATCATGGTTCCTGGGAGTTCTTTTATATATAGAGACTTGGCCAATCAGAACGCTCCGACGGTCGAGCAGCGTGACATTAATTCTTTTATATATATAGACTAGGGGATGGGACCCGTCGTATCGACGGGGAAGGGCATCAAAACCGTCTGTCCGTCTACAAAACTTGCCCCCCATGTATTTCCAGGGATAGGATAGCGAAAAAATATACTCTACACTATATTAATGTGGTCACAATCCTTGTTAGTCTTCAACAGAGCGATGATTCTTGAAGCCAAAATTGTATTTTATGTTTTTTGTCAGATAGTTTTTCCTTCTGTAAAAGCGCTATTTATATAGTCGAATTAAATTAGGTCCGATTTATAGTACAGTTGGAATTCGATTAGGTACGGCCTCAGCAGATGGGATAGACAGACGGTTTTATATTATAGAAGTAGAGTATATTTGTAAACAATTTTGCCTCAGGCCGTACCTAATCGAATTCCAACTGTACTATAAATCGGACCTAATTTAATTCGACTATAAAAGTACACAGTCACTTAACCCGCTCACGCGTAACACGCTCACCTCAGACACTCACTTCACCCTCTCACGCGTAACACGCTCACCTCAGACACTCACTTCACCCGCTCACGCGTGACTAGCGTGTATAGTCTATGTTCCCTTGGTGCATTGCGCGAAATTCACCGCCCTGTCAGAACGTTCTTTTCGTCAGTGACGAACATTTCAGTGCACTACTCTTGAACCATTTCTTCCTGGCCTACTATCCAATTTTGTATCACACTTCCGCAATGGCAGACGGAGTGCAGGAGGAAACCCCACGTCAGCGAAAGACACGTCTCCAACGTAAGCGTCGCCAGCAGCAAACGATTTCAGCGCAAGCCGCTGAAGATATAGACAGAAAATGTAGATAGACGCATAATGCACGTATCACTGCTTGCATTTCTGTACTGCTATGGTCACCCGTGCATCACGCACGGGGCTCTAACTAGTTCTGTATAATTAAAAAAGGGTCGCCCTATCCGCACCCCCCTCCACCCTAGGGGCACCCCCACGTGACTTTCGACCAATAGAGATGAATATTGCTACAAATAGTATCTATTGGTCAAAGTAGCGCTTTACATCTATCTACCTTTATAATAGTTTTCCGGTGGGGGTTTTGATGCACATTCTTGTTTGTGGCTTCATAATGTGACAAATCTCAATATGAAATTTGACTGCGCAAATTTATCCTGCATCGGCTTGTTTTGACTTGACATGCACAACTACAACACTATTCAACACGCTATCAAATAGCAAAAACAGTACATCTAGTTTCTATTGTGTATTACTCGTACAGTGCCTTTTGCTTAACTTGCTCTTTAGCCAACTTTTTCATCTGACCCTTGCTCAACGGCTCACTGGCGGCATCGTGTGTCGGCAATCCCTGACATTTTCCATACATGAGCATAATATCCAGTTCGACCAAAAACAACATTCGCCAATACTTAGGTTATCGTCGAAGTTTGAGTACTTATCCTTCATGTTCAAGATCATCTTGCTAGGACAAATGTTAACTTTTTCAGCGAGCTAGGCCTTTTTACGGGCCTCATCTTCCAATCGTAGGTGTAATGGGGTGCCATTACATAATTGATATTCAAGTTAGAATATCACAGTTTAATTTCAGACGCGTTGTCTGAAATTTAAATAAGAGATTAGAAGTTATTATAATCTACCAAGGAAAAGTCGATTCGGTATAAATACCGAATCTTGCAGGTTAACTAATAGTACAGTTAGTTGAATACTTGATATTATTATATTAATTAGTTAGTTACTATACTATTAGCCTCTAAACCACCCATTAAATAAACACTCTTAATTTTGCGTTCTAATAGACAAGTAGATATTTATATATTTACTTTTAGTATAGGATTAGTTGTTACCAACTAATCCTGCCCTTATTGTATTGCGTGCTTCCTCGCAAAATACAGTGTAAGCCTGTAACAGGATCAGTCCTGTTACACCTGGTAGCACTTTGTGGTCCGTCCTAACGACCACAGTTCCGTTCTGCTAGTTAACTAGCGGATCGAAGATTAAGAGCCGCTCGGCATCATGTCGCGAGACATGACGCCTGCCGAGCGAGAGAGAACGCTGGAAGTGGTGAATTAACACTTCCCTCCCTTCTCGTCGCGTAGTAAAGACGCGACGGTGGAAATGGTTCGGTCTATGGGGACCGACACCATTACCTTCCTCCAGAGTAAGTCCCCGGAGGAAGTGATACAGGTGGTGAATCGCTTTAGGCGAAACCACCTAGAAAAGCCAGAACGGCCCGCGCCAGAGGCAGCGCGGACTGCAACTGCACCTGCAACGCATAACGTTGAAGTGGTAAAGGCGCGAGTACCGCCCTTTACCGGTGAAGTGGGCGAGCCCCTTCGGAGATGGTTCGCAGAGGTGGAAGATGCCATCTCTGCGCAAAATATTGTTGACGAACGTCAACAGGCAAACTTCGCCACAACATGTCTGGGCGGCAGAGCCAGGGCATGTGCGATGAGTCGCAGAGCCACTGATGACTCTGCGTTCCTTACTTATAAGCAATTAAAAGCTGAGCTAAATCTCAACTCTGAAGCTCCAGAAATGGAGCTAAGTAGTCGGCAGGAGTTCATGGAACTCCGGCAAGGTAAGCTTGACCTTCCAGCTTACGCTCAGAAGACGCAATATTTGCTGTCAAATACTGTGTCTGAGCCGCTGCCCCCTGCTATGCAGGTCACTGGCTTCATGAAGGGACTCAATGATGGTCCCGTCAAACAGAGTCTTTACCGGCACCCGCCAGAGACTCTAAGGAATGCCATTGATATGAGCATCCGTGAAGAGTTCAGCATGCGATCAGCGTCATCGCATGCTGGGTACAGCCGAAGGACTCAACAGCCCTTTGCTTTTGACATGCCGTAACGGCATGTCAACAATCAGCAGTCAGGCATACGAAGCTCACACTTCGTCTCAAGAAACAGCCACCCGCGCCAGAGCATTGGCGGTGAAGGTACAGAGCCGATGGACCTATCGGTTGCGGTTGCTTCGAACACGAAGCAACCGAAATTTAGAAGAATATTCGCTGAAATAGATGCGCGAAAATGGGGCATTTTTCCCATGAGTGTATGGCACCGCGTCCGATGCCACGCGGTCAGCGGACGGAACCGTCCGCTGCACAGCGACACCAACAGGGACATCACCCTGTTGGTGCAAAAAAAGTAGATCACCAGTAGGGGATGGGCGCCCTACTGGGAATGTTATCCCACATGCCGACATAGGGCATGTGAGGGTAATAGCCCCAGACGGGACTATGTCCTGTCAAAAGGTGCAGGGTGATGATAAGCCTCTTATCACCCTGGAAGTTAAGCCGCACGGGAGCGATGTCCCCATGCGATCTTTGTTTGACACAGGAGCGTCAAACAAGTTCGTTAGAACTCAGAGTCTAACGCTGTTGAGCTTCGTGGAGGTAGAAACCCCACGAAGAATGTTGTCAGTCCGGTTAGCAACAAGGTGCAACCGTGACTATTCCAAAGCGTGTGATTAAAACACGCTTCGAGTTGAATGAACTGTCATTCGAGGATGAATTCATCGTCCTCGATTTAGATGACAAGTTCGATGTGATACTTGGAATCCCATAGATGTCCAAGTTTAAACTTTCGATCGACTGGGTTAACCTATCGATCGACTGCGGCGGACCCACAGGATCTGATCACCCTGTGTGTAATCCGGCAGTATCAGAAGATACAACCGCAGCGTCAGACAGTCTGGTGGATAGCGATGGCACCACCAGGTCTGTTCTGACACGATCAGCGGAAGGTACCTCCGCTGGTGAGAGTCCAGAGGGACTACCACACGCAACAGAAGAGTCGTTGCGTGTTGGAGAGAAACATTCCACGGGTGATAAAGACCACCGTAAGAATGAAGTGATATCCACGGTGGGAAACACCCACCGTGAGAATGAAATAGTATTCACAGTGGGAAACACCCACTGTGCGACCAAAGGTTCCAACACGACAAATGATTTCCGTGTTGATGAGAGTGAACTCACGATCGAGTGCAATCCTGAGCACAACTACATTTTGGCCAGTGCCCAAAACGTTGCGTTAGCCATGCACACGGGTGATAAAGACCACCGTGTCGCAGAAAAGGCGGCCGAACAGACGAGCACATCTGATCGCCAAAATTCCATGGTAGGCAGTGGCCACCATGATGATGAGTATTCGCACACGGTGAATCGTAACCACCGTGTAGCAGTCAATCAGACGAGTGCGTCTGATTGCATGGACATTTCCGTCGAGACGATCAACGTCTTGACGCAAACGGAGACCGGATTAGCTACCCAGTCTCTGTTGATGGAACACCCTCCGAAGGATGGTTCGGAGGTGATGGCTCTTCCAGCGCTAAGCTGGAAGAAGTTTATGAGAAACTTGCACGATGATCAGATCCGATAGATCTGTATTATCGTAGCAACAGATGATGTAGTGGATATTCGTGAACTAATATCCACATTACAAGTGGAAAACATTGGGAAAGAGGTTCCCAATGATCAAACCAGAGTTCAGCGCTTTGAAGCGCAGAGCTGGGAGTCGCTTAAAGCGAACTCCCCATTTTATGAGGTACTTCGGGAATACGCTGACGTATTCCCAGAAGAAGTACCTAGCGAGCTCCCTAAGGATAAGGGAACTCGTCACGAAATTGACCTCGTGCCAGGCACGAAGTATTGTGTTACGCGGCAATGGCCGTTGCCGCGTGATCAGGTAAAAGCGATCGACGAGTTTTTCGAAGCTCGTCGTAAATCAGGCCAAGTGCGGGAGTCTATCTCATTGCACTCTACCCCCACCTTTTGTGTAAAAAAGTCCACAGATAGGTGAAGAATCGTTCACGCTTACAACAAGCTGAACGCAGCGACGGTACCGGCACAGACGCCGATACCGCGAAAAGATGTCATCATAGATGGCATGTTCGGGAGCACCATCTTTAGTTTTCTCGATATAAGAGATGGATTTTATCAAATCCTAATGCGTGAGAAGGATATCCCTCTCACGGCGGTAAGCAACCCAAGCGGCATGCTTTGGGAGTGGCTTGTTATGCCGCAGGGGCTTCGAAATGCCCATGCTACGTTTAACAGATGCGTAACGGATCTATTACGCCCGGTGCGAGAATTCGCACCGAGTTATTTCGATGACGTGTTCATCCATAGTAAGGGTGAACACGATAAAAGCGATGTAGATGTCCATAGGGAACATCTACGTCGAGTGTTAGAGCTTATGCGTAAGCATAAGCTCTATGCAAATCTGAAGAAGTGCACATTTGGTGCACCTGAGATACCCGTTCTTGGATGCTTTGTGGGCAAGAACGGGGTGCGTCCTGATCCAGAAAAGATCAGGGTGATCGTTGCATGGCCTACGCCAAACCACGTTAAGGAACTTCGAAAGTTCCTTGGGTTGGCAACATATTTGCACAAGTATTCGTGCAACTATGCTGGGTTAATACGACCTCTTTCTCAATTGCTTAAGAAATATGTTGAATGCCATTGGGATACCCAATGCCAAGATGCTTTTGATGCAGTCAAGCAAAGCTTGACTGAAGCGCCTGTCTTGGCTATAGCCGATAACGAGCGTCCGTTCCACGTCGTTTGCGACGCGAGCAATTTCGCTATCGGCTGTGCTTTGATGCAGCGTGATCACGATGATCGTGATCGCGTAATCTGCTATCAATCGCGTCAGTTGCGGCCAGCCGATCGAAACTATCCAGTTCATGACAAGGAACTCCTTGCCATGAAGTATGCACTGACCAAGTTTCGGATCTATCTCTTGGGAGATAGACCGTTTGTGGCTTACACGGACCATGCGTCTCTACGCACGGCCGTGAATTCACCACACATTTCTCAAAAAATGGCTCGATGGCTATCATTCTTTGCTGAATACAACTTTACGGTTGAATACAAACCCGGAAAGTTGAACGTGATAGCGGATGCGCTATCACAAAGACCCGATTACGAGACGAAACCGTCCTTAACCGAAGGTGACAGTGCAAACGCGATCAGTTGGACTGTTTTGTCGTCGTCAATTATACGACAAGTACGCGAGGCGTACAAAACAGACGAGGAGACACGTCTGTTGATTGATTACTTAGGTAATCAATCAAGTGAGAAGCGCGACGATCTCCCAGAGTTCCTCCGCGCTTGCGTGCATCGATATCGACTGCACGATGGTCTGCTGCTTTACAGCACAAACCAAAAAGATGAAAGTCGCATCGTCGTTCCAAACGACTATGATCTCAAACATCAAATTATGTTTGAGTATCATGATGCACTGATTTCGGGGCATCAAGGTCGAGAGAAGACATACGCTTCTCTCGCACGTGACTTTTACTGGCGAAACCAGTACAAGTGGGTACGCAAATACGTACGCGCTTGCGAGATTTGCCAGCGCGTTAAG
>CM047584.1:4777047-4838983 GCA_026184515.1 Peronosclerospora sorghi | reverse complement strand
CTCTTTCGATTACGTGGATTGTGGATTGTGTTACGGTTTTCTCGTTCTAGTCACGTAGTGGATAATACAAGTTATTTACGCTTTATTGTGGTCATTACGTTTCTTCCTCTGTCTCTATTGTTCGCTAGTGGAAACGCTGCGTTAGTACGTACTAGTTGTCTTGGAACACGCATCTGCAAGTACGCTGGTTGGAATGAGCGACTCGCAACAGGTTATGAGCCCAAAAGAGGGCCGTAGCGATTCAGAAGAAGAAGTCAAGTTGTCAGACGTCATGCGGATGTTTGGGACGCTTATGACGCGGTTGGAGAAGCTCGAAGTAGCAAGCAACGCGTCCAAGCAGCAAGTGGAGTCGCCACAGAAGTCGAGGGGGGACAGAAGAATGAGTATTGCCTCCCTCGACGATAGCGACGAAGAAAAGAAGAAATTCGTCACCGGGCGACAAGGGAAGATGAGCTTCCTGGGAATAAGTCGCGCCGGAAGGGACGCGTTTACGCCTGCCGGTGCTGCGAACGCAAGGATACCGCAGGCAGGAGCATATAATGCAAACCACTAACATCAAGCGAATGGTTGGCGTGGTCAAATGCCGTTCCAGGGATACGGAGTGATGCGAACGCCCTCCCCAAAGCAGAGAACGTTGCAGATAAAGGCTTTCGATGGAAAGGAAGTCTATAAGGGTCTGGGATCCGGATTTCAGGCTTGGGGGCGAAAGGTTTTGCGCCAAGTTAACCTCGCCGAAGCTGCATGTGGATTCCCATGGACCGAAGACGTGAAGGTCGACCTGCTGGGCCATTACTTGGCGGTCCCGGCAGAGGCGTATTATAATCGCCAAGTCGATGCATGGTGGCGAAAAAGGCAGGAATTGTCGTACATCATGGACCAACTGCTGGCCGTTTTCAACGTGCAAATAACGCCTGCGCAAGGAATGAAGCTTTTTATGGCTCGCAAGGTGCACGGAAGGTCATGGCCGGAGCATTACCTGTACTTGACCGCTGTTTCAGAAGCAATGGGACCGAATACAGAAAATTTGGTCCTTAATAACGTCGTGTTCCACGCAGCGCCGGAGATGAGGCAGATCCTCATCTCCAAGTACAACAGTGCGCGCGAAGACTATCTGGAGCACGCGGAGGAGCTGTGCCAGTTTGCACAAGCGGTCGAGTACAGCGACCGGCCAATGAGGCGTGCGCAGAGCGGCGCCGTAAATATGGTGGCTGAAAAGCCTATGAAGGACGCCAAGAAACGAGTCTGCTACCCGTGTGGAGAAGAAGTCCACATCAAGCGAAATTGCCCAAAGAACAAGGACGGCAAGGAAGACATCGCGCTGATGATACAAGATTCAGGCGGTGAAGTGACGTCAGACACGTGGGTACTGGACAGTGGTGCGAGTATGCACTTAACGTCATACCTAACGTGTCTGACTGATGTAAAAAGTGACGTCCGAGAATGTTTCTTGGTAGATGGGAAGCGGGTGAAGGTCACCAGAAAAGGCACGCTGTTCATAAACTTTGTTTGCGGAAACACTAGTACGCGAATCAAGGTTAGCAACGTTTATTACGCTGAAGGCCTAGCAAGAAATATTTTTTCGTATGGTCTTGTCGAGCGTGGAGAATTGGTATTATCGTATCGAAGTGGAAAAAGAATGCTAGTCAAACGTGATACTGGAGCTGGGATCGTTAAAGTTAACGCTGAAAATAATATGTTGACGGTACAAGGAAAGGTGGACAGGCCGAGAAAATCAAGGAAGGAGTTGATAATGTCTGTGGCGACAGCGAGTGATGCCGATTATGCCGCCACGCGAGATGTCCAGAGTGGGAGTCTGATGCACTTCCACTCTCGGATGGGACATCTGAACTTCGACACCATAATCTCACTGTCGAAGGATCCCCGCTATGGGATCCGGATTACGGATTACGCCCGGCGCCACTGTGTCACGTGTGCGCAAGGCAAACAAACGAAGAACGCGCAGTCTAAGAAGGACAGCGGCAAGAACGCGCCGATCGATCAGATTGGCGGCGTGATCTGTTCGGACCTTAAGGGTCCGATCACGCCAAGAGATCGGTTGGGAAACCGATATATCGTGAGCTATATCGACTACAAGAGTAACTATGTCAGGATTTTCCTGGCAAAAACGAAGGACGTCGCAGCCAAGAAGTTCGAGCATTTCCTGGCGTTTTTTTAACGCAAGTTTAACTGCAGGATCCACGTGCTAAGGACTGATGGCGGCGCGGAATTCAAGAACGTTGATTATTTTTGTCAGAGCACTGGGATAGCGCGTCAAGTAGCGGAGGCTGGAAATCAAGCCAGCAACGGGAAGGCCGAGCGCATGCACCGAACGGTCATGAATATGGTCCGGTGCATGCTGTTCGGAAGTGGCTTTCCATTGTCATTCTGGGGGGATGCGGCGGAATACGCAGCTTATGTGCTGAACCGCACCCCCACAAGCGCGATCCCGCGGAAGATGTCGCCGCTGGAGCTGTTGACTGGAGTTAAGCCAAAATTGGGCGAGATTGTTACGTTCGGCTCGCCATTCACGATTTACCGCAACCCCGGCTCGAATGCGCTGGCTCCGCGTGCGCAAATCGCGGTGATAATCGGATGCAGTGAAGAGACAAAGGGGTATAAAGTTTACTTAAAGAAGGAGCAGAAGGTGACGGTCACCCAACACGTTAAAAACGTGGAGACCTTGACGGACACGCAGAACTGGCAACTCAAGAACTTATTGGAAGAGACTGACGGCGTGCAAGATCAGGGGGCAACCCAAGGATCAGAAGGAGCAGCCCGGGCATCAGAAGGAGCGTACCATGGATCGGTCACGGAAGGGCGCGCATCGGGCGCAGCGCAAGCGCAGGCAAACGATCGCAACCAGCCGCAAGCGCACGCAAAAAGCCAGAAGAAAGGAAAGAAGATGAGCTGGACCCGCGAGCGCCACCTTACGCGCCAACACGCGAAAAAGAAAGCACAAAATGAGGCGAAAACTGAGGACAACGAAGATTTGGAAGAAAAGGGCGAAGTAAACATGGTAGCAAGCATCGACCCCAAGAATTTTCGTGATGCGATTGGGAGAGTCGATGCCGACAAATGGAAGAAGGCTATGGATGAAGAGATCGGCGCTTTGGAAGCCAACGAAGTGTGGATTGTCATGGAAAAACCGGAAGGCATTAGACCACTTCATACGAAGTGGGTCTATAAAACAAAAACCGATGCGAATGGAGCGCTAGAGAGCTACAAGGCTAGACTCGTTGCTTGCGGCAACGAGCAGCAGTACGGCATTGATTACGATCTTACCTTCGCAGCGGTAATGGAGATGACGACCGTGAGGTTCATCCTCACCCTGTCACGCAAGTGGAAAGTGCAAGCAGTGCACGGGGACATCCCCAACGCTTATGTTAAAGCGTTGGAGGATGAGCATGATATCTATATTTACGTTCCAAGTGGCATGAAAATCGAGGAGGAGAAATTGAGAGAGTACACACCCCTCACATAAAAGGGAGGGGGGGGTGCAAGTAGTACTGAGCCTACACACCCCTCACATAAAAGGGAGGGGGGGGGGTGCAAGTAGTACTGAAGTTAAAAAAGTCGCTTTACGGACTGAAGCAAGCCGGCAGACAATGGAACCGTTTTTTGCACGCGAAGTTGACGGAGTGCGGATTTTTGCAAAGCTTTACGGATATATGTTTATACTACAAGAAAATTGGCGATGACACTGTGGTACTGGGGGTATATGTCGACGATTTGCTGGTGGCAGCAACGACACAGGATCACATCGAAAATTTCTTTGCCGATCTCGAAGATTTGGAGATAAAAAATCTTGGGCATGTCTCGAAGTTCTTGGGCATGCGTGTGGCTTATGATGAAAGCAATGGTTACGTGTTAGATCAAGCAGTTATGATTAACGATTTAATTAAAAATTACGGTATGGAAAACGCGAATATTGTGAAGAACCCGATAGGTGATGATTACGAGGATCAAGTTACGAAGAATCAACAACTCCTGAGTGAAGGCGTCGGAAATGAAGGGCCGACGGTCAAGCAATTCCAGTCGTTGACTGGCAGCTTACTCTGGATTGCCCGTTGCTGCAGGCCGGACATTGCACTTGCAGTCCATAAGGCCACGCGCAGGGCACATGCGCCGAGCAAACTGGATTGGATGACGGCGAAGAGAATTCTTCGGTTTTTAAAAGGATCTAGCGATCTAAAACTTCGTATGGAGATCTTAGAAAGAAACGGGAGCGAATACAAATACGCAATTGAAGTTGTTGGACACTCGGACGCAGATTTCGGTGGATCGAAGGACGATCGCAAGTCTACAAGCGGCGGAGTGATTATTGTGGAAGGGTGCCTAGTGCACTGGCTTTGAAAAGGCAGACGTGCGTCTCGCTATCGACGATGGAAGCGGAGCTGTACGCTGCGTCGATAGTGGAGTTCGAAATGATTGGAGTCATGGAAATGGCAAAAGAAGTTGGTTTTCGCGTGAAAGTGCGGATGGTTCTGCGCTGCGACAATCAAGCGGCAATTGCAGTGATGAATGGGAATGGTAAACCAGGGCGGACCAAGCACATAGATGTTCGAGTTAAGTTTATGGTGTCTAAGGCGAGCGATGGATTGATTGCGCCAAGCTATGAGTCTACGCATACTATGTTGGCAGATGGGCTGACCAAAGCATTGGGTACTGTGAAGATGAAGTCGATGCAGGAAGGACTCGGTCTCAAGGCGACCAAGATGTGCTAGGCGTTTGAAGTGGAAAAGACAAGAAGGAGTGTTGAAAGTGCGCGCAATTTGCGCGGCGCTTAGCATCGCATGTACTTTCATTTAGTTGTCTTTTTAGCAAAAACCTAGCAAACTGCATATATGCATATTATTAGTTTGAGTACTTAACTTAACACTAATAAATGTGGTACGCCGAATTGCGGCTGGAAGTTTCTCTCTTTCGATTACGTGGATTGTGGATTGTGTTACGGTTTTCTCGTTCTAGTCACGTAGTGGATAATACAAGTTATTTACGCTTTATTGTGGTCATTACGTTTCTTCCTCTGTCTCTATTGTTCGCTAGTGGAAACGCTGCGTTAGTACGTACTAGTTGTCTTGGAACACGCATCTGCAAGTACGCTGGTTCAAATGAGCGACTCGCAACAGATCACGTGACAATTGAAAACATAGCATCCAAGGCATGGACTTCTTCTGTATGTCGCCTGATTCAGACTCGCTCGCTCCACCAAAGTGGCAGGAGTATTCAATCCAAGAACGAAGCGATAACCTCTCGGCTTCCGCTGCCAAAACTCAAAAGAAAGCGTTGGTAGTCAGAAATTCACGTACTACGTGGCAAAACCTACAGGGATGATTTGCGTGTAGTGCGTTATATATCACATCAACTTGATGATGTCTCGACCTAGCGATGTAATCGCCGTAGCTGCAGCACAAGGGCTGAAAGGAAGAGAAGATGAAGGTCTGACGTAGTGGTATCAACCGAATGAGGTGACACTTGCATCGATTAATCCCGAGAATGAACCTGAACTGGATCTACAAACCATTCAAACGACGAAGGGGAAGATTTTCTAAGTTCCCAGTTGATTCAAGTTCAAGCTTATCTAGCTACAGTTTGAGAATGCTGGCAACCCTCAGCCTGATCTTTCACAATTTCAACATGTCACGTATGTTGTCTATTTGTTACTTGTTGCCAGCCACAATGTGATTGTATAGTCCTTCACAAGCATCTTCCAGTATATCCAGGACGTGATCAAAGCCACCTTCGTACCACGGATCTGGTACATGGGTAGCATTATGAAACGACCTACAATAGCTTGTCATCATGGAAATCTTCCGATCCGCGCAATCACGACAAGAAGCACCGCCCCAAGCTTCGGCAGCCTCTATCACTGCAGTCTTGTTGTCATTATCCATACAGATAATATAATCAAATCTCTCAATATCCTGTTTCTTCAGTGGTCGAGAACGAGACGTCATTATGTAGCCACGATTCTCAACCTCTTTGGTCATTCGTGAGTCGGCCGCATCACCCTCATGGTACGACCAGCCACCAACTTTGTACCAATTCGGGTTCCCACCACCAGTACCACACGAATCGATGTAAAACGAATCTACCGTCGCTTTCTTAGCCACAATGCCCTTGAATACTGCTTCAGCGGCTGGACTCCGGCAGATATTACCCAGACACACGAACAGCACACTCACCATAATGAAATCAGGTAAATTGCTAGAAGTGAAGTGGTTGGATGATGTGAAACGAAGGTTGTACGAATGGAACCAAATACAAAGTACAAAAAAACAGCTTAAACTCGGATGGGCAAGAAGAAACGACGTGATGACGGCGCAGGCGGAGAAGCTACGCAGCGACGGATCTTTTGCTACTATTGTGACCGTAACTTTGATGATGAAAAGGTTCTGATTTTACACCAAAAAGCGAGGCATTTCAAGTGTCCGACATGCTACAAGAAGCTCAGTACGATTAGTGGTATGATCATTCATATTCAACAAGTGCATAAGGAAAGTCTAAAGAGCATTCCAAATGCAAAACCTGGACGAGAAAGCGTTGAAGTTGAGGTTTACGGTATGGAGGGAGTGCCAGGTAAGTCATTGATTATCCCATGCAATAGAAAAAATGAGTTAAAAGTTGTACGAAAACTTGGGAATTTTCTGATGATAAAGACGCTGCTGGAGGTGTTACGAAGAAACCGAGGCTAGACGTTATAGGTCCACCAATAGTAGGAGGATATCCTGGTCGTGGAATGCCACCACCGCCGTTTATTGGCGGTCGAGGACCTCCGCCCATGCAGTTTTCCGCAGGAATGGCGCCTCCTGGAATCGATATGTCCATGCGTCCACCTCCACCTCGACCCTTTGGTCCTATTGGTATCATGCCGCCTCCTCAGATGCAAGGCTATCCGCAGTACGGTGGTGGAGTACCACAGCAATGGGCAAGACCACCTGGTACGATGATTCTTCCTTCTCACGTTGCGTTAGATTATCCGAATCCTGATGTACCAGGGATGGAAGGAGGAGCTACTGTTGCTACTCAGAATGCACCAGTGAGCAATACCAGCGTCTTTGGAGCAGTAGCACAAAATGCAACGAAAAATAGCAGTGGGATGGTGTATGCTGATGAAAACGTTTCCATGGTACGTGCTGAAAGCTGAATGCCTTTCTTTCTTGATAACTGACCTAAATTGGCTCATCCTAGGAGGAGAAGCGTGCACTACGACCAAAATACGCCTATAAACCGTTAGGGATGTCTGGTGGAATCCTAATGACGTGAGATGAATGCCACATCGTGGAAACGCAAGTTGAGCCACTGCATTTGGGTCGGAGTTGTAGTGTTCGAGGCAAAGACTTGTTATAGTCTAGCTTGAGAACATGAGGGATGAATGGTACGGTCTGTTTTTGGTTCTTCATGATGACAAGGGATTAAAGAAACATTGATTTTCCACACTCACTTGTATGCCTTGAAAAGGGTGTTCTTATATTTGAAACATATATGTGAGTTATGCAGCAAATCTCTCTTCTTTGTGGCTCTTATGTGGTGATTAAATTTGTTTAGCACAGGATCCTTCTACGACTCTGGGTAGCCGCCATATTTTGAACAGTGAGGTTTAAAGGACCCTGCAACGGGGCTTTGGGCTTGTTTATAAGTACCCTCCTCCATGATATCGTCAACGGCGGCATTGCCACCGATCGACACGACTGGTCCAGCGTTAGCTTGACTCCACTTCCTCTGAGGTGCAGGCATGTTGATCTCTATCCTGTTTGGCCGTGGGCTTCTCTTGCCATTGCTGCTTGTTGTACTGGTGAATGAAGACCCAGATTGGTAAGGATGACTATCTACGTAATAATTCTCTGTTCCATGCGCGTCGGTCGTATGTCCACTTCCCAGAGATTGGAAGGCTGCGAGGTTGAACGTATTACTCGAACGATACTCACTTTCGCCTCCACTGGCTCGGCCGTGTATCCTCGAACTACCTAACGTACTATTACGTCCAGGGAAGTTGTTGTCATCGGGGAAGTCATGCGACCCTTTTTCAGCATGAGCCTCTGGTGTGTCACAGATGCGGAGAAACATGCTAGTTTGAGAACCCATGCCGTTCTCTTGATCTGGTGTAGGGTCTGCTACGTCAAAACGATGAGCAGTACGAAGTGGTGGAAGTTCCGGAGGCGGAGAGAGGTTTTTCCCTTTCGTGTAGTAGCTTTTCAGGTACAAACGACGCATGGTTCTCGTGTGTTTCGTCACCTCCTCTTGGGTCACCGTGTGATGATTCTCTTCTTCACCGCCATTGCTTGCATTTAACTCTTCAAAAATACCCGTGAGACTCATGACTAGCACGAGACTTGGCATTGTGAGTGGCGTAATGACGAGAAGCGACAGAACTGGGAAAATTACCGTTAGGATTAAGAGACCCGTGCCACTACCATCAGAAAATTGGGGATCAGACGTCATGCTTTCGGTCTCTATAAGGGAAAACCAAACCAAATAGAAAGCCTGTCCAATGGTGGCAAATTGGAAAAGTCGCAGCAAGAGCTTCGGACTCTTGAACCAGAAGCGATCGTCATGATAATGGAGCTGCAGGTGAGAAAGGGCTGACATTTGCATTCGAATCATCGCGCGGATTGCAAGCGCGACTGCCTTGAAACTTTTTCTTTTTGGTGCCTGCTTGGGACGAGTTTGCAAGATAGTTGCATTATCTTCGGCCAAGTTTCCCGCAGTGGATATCTCAGCAGATGCTGGTTCATCACCCGCTCGATTGTATGTAGGACCTTGTACACTAACTCGTGATTGAATTTCTTGCATCGAGATGATGTGGAGACGGTCATCGACGATACCACGCAGGATTTTCAGAACCTTGAAGCAGATGACAACGTTCATGAGTAACAGCAAACCTCCGACGCCGAGGAAAATCCAGTGGTCTTCTTCGGGATAGATGGATGGTAATAGACAGATGACAATTAGGATCAGGAACCCGCTTGGGTGGATGTGTGTCATGTGGAGCAACAAGTTGCGCATACAGAGCACATGAAACCTAGCGAATGTCATGACGTTTTCATCATCTTCGCAATCGACCCCACTTTCAGCTGGAACACCAATAGCGTTTTGAAAAGCTCGCCAACGGGCTTGTGGTGATGCTTGAATGCCAAAGAGTCTCTCCATTTCGATAGGATTTTTGTAGATATATCCGCTTCGGTTTTCGCAAATGTTATACGCAAGGACTTCAAAGCTTTTCCATAGATGCCATTGCTTGCGGATGTTCCAATGAAAGCAGCAGCCTTCGCGTTGATAGCGTTGAAGCAGTAGACTGTAAGCACGTGAGCCCATGACAAGATTCATGCCAGACAGCGCTCTCGGCCTTCCACCAAACCTACGGTGTACACTGTCTCCATCCGAGCAATAGCGTGCTCGCATTGACAGGTAATAGTCACCGGACGGCCTGTCAGACGTGCACCCTTCGCCGTCGAAGAGACAATCAGCCGTATTGCCAGGGTATGAACCACGATTGAGAGACGAGTAATGTCGGATAAAAGAATGCACCCGATGCCCCATGCTAGCGCAGTATGTGCTATTTCCTGCTAAGCTTGGGTATTGCGTGTCATAAGTATCGTCATGTTCAATGTCACTGATACTTTCTCGGCGCTTATTGGGTTGTTTCTTGATCTCCCACACAAGTTTCGGCACAACGGTACCGGTAAATAGGAGTAGTAAGACAATAGCGATGAAGTAGATCATTGTAAGAAACACGATATAGTGGAAAAACTCGTAGAAATGAAGCTTTTCCGATGCTGTGAGGTCGTTGAATGCAAGGGACGTCATGGCACCACTCGTGTTGAGTGTAAAGATAACCATGGATAGAAACCCCAAGATGAGCACTTCCTCGAAGATTCGATTCACAATTTTACGAAGCTGAGGGCACTTGATGGAAGAGCGAATGAAATGAATGAGTTTTTCCACTCCGATGGACACGAGAACGATCACAGCGAGTAGAAACACCGCCGTCAGAAGATTTTCATGCAGACATTCAGTATTGCCAACACCTAAAAAGGAGTCTGGATTTTTGCAATACTTGCTGCCTCCTTTTTCGTAGCTTCCTGCCAACATTCGATGCTCCTTGCTGTCGTCGTGACGATCCCAAGGTTCAGTGAGCGTTCGAAGTAACGAAGAGGTGGCAGCAACAACGACGTCGTTCAAGCTCAAGATGAATGCTGCAACGAGTACGGATCTTGAATGAAGTGGGAAACGAAAGCGAGCACTTCGTCGCCGTCGGAAGTTAAATTGCATTTTTTGGATGGTGAATGGTGCTGCCACTTGGTTTTCCACGTTGGTCAGTCAAGTCGAAAAATAAAATGAGCCCGAGATGCATAAGTTGCCGAATCAATCGTCCAGAATAGATATACAGTACAAGTACACCAGACCAGGCCTTTCTTTGCCAGAGATATTTGAGAACATCTCCATTTTAATCGGGATAGGTGTAAGCCATGTCAAGCGCATGCTTTAAGTGCCTCTTCATTATACCTGGACCCCGACTCTACCCGACCTTGGATTCTAGTCGGTAGACGGGAGTGTCAGAGCTCAATGATCATTCTGTGACATGCGATATCCCTAGTATGCATTCTATTCTCTTTTTTAGGGCAACTCTAAGCGGGCAAGACCTCATACAAAGGACTGATAGGTTTCAATATCGCCTAGGATCTGACATGGCTAGTGGAGACTTTTCTTCTCGCCTCTTAACCCATGCAGTGTTTGCTCGAGTAGGTTATGAAATATGAGTAATCAGTATCCTTGGCGCTTCTCTTCAGCGTTTTGCCACTGCTCGTAATTAAAGAAGTACGGTAGTCCAGAATTCTTAACTGCTTTAGAGCGCCGACATTGTTGCATCTTAAAGACAGTCTGTTTATGCTTAAGCTTCATCGTAACTATCTGCAAGCAACAAACACTTTAGCGCCATGAAATGACGGACCTTTTGTACCACCACAGAAAAACATCCGGTCTACGAACGGAATCGTGTACATATGTAACTATGAGAGTGAAATTCCTTTTCAAAAATCTAAGCCAGAAATGAAGTTTGTTCAAAACCCATTGACGCCACTACGATGAGGAAAATGAGGTCAGAGGAGCCATATAAGTTGCGAATCATTTCCGTCCGAGCATTAAAACGAAACACGAAGTGTGTGACGCAGTCGCCGTCACAGGCGTGAGTACATGGTGGGACATAGCTATAATCATTGCCAGCAGGATTTGGGTGCCTTTGTTGCAGAGTGCATGGGTGGGTTCCACCAGTACAATCTAGCAGTGCTCCCAACTCTAACGTACTGTTAACAGTGCTTAACGAAATCTATTAAATGCAGCGAATCTGAGCTTGGTTCTAACGTACAAATTCAAGCCCCATCGTTAGTTTTATGCTCGTGAACCATAGCAGAAATTCGCTAATGACGAACCCTTGGTTGAGCGTGACGAGGATTGCAGGTGATGTCCCATTGGCTGCGGAATCGCTGCAACCCACTCGATGCCCCTTCTTCCCTAGAAATAGTGTTCTAATGCACCAGACGGGGTGAAATGAATAGGACGTAAACTACGTTAAATACGACGCTTAGGTGTACCACATCGAGTTCGAAGAGGTTGCCATAATGTTGCGCTAATAAGCAACAGCAACTTTTCCAGTCTATTCTTTAAAAAAACAAAACCGAAGCGCAGTCAATAGCGGCATGAATGACCCGTTTTTTCAAGAGGTACGAAGCTTCTCAGCACCAATGTTCTTGAATACTTATCATAGACTAACGTTTTTTCTCTATGCACACGTTTTTTTCATCTCAAACGCATCAGGATGACGGCGAATTTGATGATTTGTATGGAAAACCCCGTCCATCGACTACTTCACGTAAATTGAGCAATAGTGAACCATTAACTTCTCAATTGAATTCACCAAACACTCGATCGTTTCGAACAAGTTTTGGAGCATCCAGTAGTGTCCTATCGATATCTTACGCGCATGAGAGGACACGATCTTCAGCTAGTAATACGACGGACGGAGTGGTTACTGCAAAACAACACAAGCGGATAAAAACGTACGCCAAATCACGTCGTAAAGGCAGTAAAGAGCTGTTCAATGTGCAGTGGGAAGAAAGCGTGAAGGCTGTAAAGTGCGGTCTGTGCAAGTCGGACTTTTCGTTCGTGAAACGAAAACATCATTGTCGTCATTGTGGACGTGTCATGTGTTCAGATTGCTCGTCATTCCTGTACTTTGAGCTTACACATCGAAAGCACAGAGTTTGTGTGACTTGTAATAACCAGCTTTTAACTGAACAAGATGATTATGAAAGGAAGGCTACCATGGAGTCAAATTTGAATGCAAGTTCGAGTGATGACAGCCGACCGTTGTCGTCTTTGCAGCCTTTAGAGGATGATAAAAAAGCGAGTAATCGTCAGGGATACAAGCACAAAGAAGAAAATGAAAAGGAAAGCCGGTATGCAGGTGTACGAGATCCAAAGACAGCAGCAGGAGCAGCACTTTCTAGAAAACAAACAAATGATGTCGACAGACAGTCAATACTGAATGAGGCGCTTTTTGACTGTGCGGATGAAGGCTGGTTTACTGAAGTGCCCGATCAAGAGATACGCTCTCGCGAAGGCTACAGTGACGACGGTCATTCAACAAAACCGAGCTGGAGGGATCGCGTTAAGGACACGTACACGGTGACATCTACTACTGAAAATCTTGCACCATTGACACAAAATACCTTGACTGCTGGAATCACAGGAAAGGGGTACATTTCGGACCAATTCCGTTATGATGATATCAGTGGTCCGGGTCTCGGACACGACGATGACATGAGTCTTGAAATGCCCCGACCAGAGCAACAGGTTGTTGCTCCTCTATCTACTGATTACTATTTAAAATCCACTCATTTTACTGACAATGGCTATGTGTCTGAGCAGTATCAATACAATGTAGTGGGTGGATCCGAACCTGATCATGACGAGATTCACCCTGATGCTATGTCTTGGCCGAAGCAATCCATAGCAATTACACCATTGATGGAAAAAAATGATTTAAAGCGAGAGCAGTCGAAAGCTGATGCTACCGACGACAGTTCGTCTCAGGGACAAGACTCTCAGCCATGGCTTTCTTTTGCAAACATCTTTAAATCAACAAAGCGGCGGGAGTCACTAACGAAAAAGAAGGAAAAAAATGCAAAGGCGAGTCAATCGCGGGCTCACGGCAATGAAAACATGACCTTAGACGAATTAAATCCGTCCTACTCATCACAAGACGATCCTTGCTTGCTTCAACCCACGGTCTCGACCTCGACAACGGCTCGTTCGACGTTCTACGACCAAAATGCAGACAAAGAAGTTGTTGACGACTCGCCGGGGTACTTTGAAGCAGCAATGGCGGAGCGAGAGGCTCAGAACAAGAAGGAAGCCAAGCAAAACGAACAATTCACCCGCAGAAATACATCTGCGTTGCCACCGAGCACAAGACCACGTCGCTTTTCAAGTGGACACGATTCTTACAGTATTGTGGATCCTCCTTCTCAAACTTCGAGCTCTCCTGTTGAGAAAAGAACTGCTGCTGATGTCAATGACACGGAAACGAAAGGAAAATCGAGCAAAAGCTTTAGTGTTGCTCTGAAGCGTTTTTTTGGGGTACGATCGAAGAAAACAACGACGCCAATACAGTCTGCTAGAACACCACCTGCTATTGAAGAGGTTGATTTATCAAAAGCTGAACATACAAAGAAGAATGCGTTTTCTCTGCAGAAGAACACCAGCAATTCTAGTGTCTTAACTAATGCAGTTTCTGGTGGGCTGTCACGGGCTACGATCGCGGCCAGCAATGGGTTCCTTCGAGATGAGGGAGTCATAAAAAGACACAGATATACCATTGCCGAAGGGCATTTTCATGCGGAGGCGTCATCGTCGGTACTGGTTGGTGAGGCAACGCAGCAGCAGCAAGCACAGGAACCAGCGCGTATACGTCGAGGAACGTTTGATGAGCTCTTCATGTCACCGAAAAGTTTTACTGACCAGTACAATTCTGAAGGTGCGAGGGAATGGATTGCCCACGAAAAGTCGGATAGTAGCCGAGTATCTGCCAGTGTCGTGGGTGTGGCCCGTTTTGACCAACCCAAGTCTGTTAATGAGGGAAAGGAAGTGATGATTGGGATCGGGAATGAGGTTTTGTCAGATGGTCTCTCTGTTCAGTTTGCTAGATACTCTACCGAAGCCTGGAGGGAATCTGCAGTTTTGTCATTGCTTAATGATAAGCAAACTGCAGCTCAAAGAGAGGACTCTAGCTTTACGTGGAGCAAGATTCGATCGGTTCCTGGGCTAGAAACAGCCACATATGCTGTACCATTGAGTCTTCAATCTCGTACATCGTACGATGATAAGCTCGGGTCGGTAGCTCCCTACGAGATCTCTTCCACACAATCGTCGGCTCCGCTTGGTAGCATCATGGACGCTTACAAGTACGAATCGAGTTCGAGGCAGTCGAAAGACAAGGACTCGATTGATGACTTTTTTGCAAGCTTTGAAGAAACCAACGACTACGTCTTTGACTCGACTTCAGGCAGCTACGTGGCAGCTCGGATTCCAGCCCGTGAATTATCGGCTAGTAGGCGGGTAGATCCATCAACTTTGCAAATGACAGAGAAGCGAAAGACCGAACTTGACCACAATTTTGCGTCTTCCGCTTTTGTATCGAGCGACAATGACTGTGTTGACGACGAGGTGCATGAGATTATTGTGGACAAGATCAGCACCCTTGAAAGTGAATTGGCAGCACTCAAGCAGTTGATTCGCAATCGAAAAAGCAGTGGAAGCCTTCAATCAACGAAGCGACGTGGCACTCGTTACGATACGAAGTCAAGTAATCGCAAACAAAGCATTTTTGAAAGCAGCAGCAGTGAGGAAGAGAATGAAAAGACACGTAAGAAGTGGAAAACCAGACAAAGCGCTGGCAAGATCAAGCAAACGCTCGTTCCGCAACGTAAAAGTTCCTTTGCTGATTTGTTTGATGACAGTCCAACTGGAACTAGCTACGAAGCACTTTTCCAAATAGAAGGAAAGGTGGGCGGGACGAGCACAGGAGACGAGAGCGATCAGGACGCTGATCCGACGCTGCATCCGATGGCTGTTGCACCGAAACGTCTATCAGATCGCAGTCCCCATACGTCTGTAATTGCTTTCGATTCGAAAGCAGACATTGCTTCCCTTCAGGAAAGGCGAGGCGAAACGCATCAAGACAATGATTTGAGCCTGGTCTTGAAGGAAACCCCCCAGGGTACATTGTCTTCGAAGCTGGATGGGACGCAGAAAGGTTCGAAAGACCCAGCTGAGGAAGAAGACTCGATCGATGCTCTCTTTAATGCTTTAAAGGATCATGATGTGGCCAAGTTATACCAGAATGATGACGGTGATGGAGAAGATGACAGTCCTTTCGTGCTTTCAGTAAGCACAAATGACGTAAAAGATACGTCTGTCGCTCCAGGTGCAGCTCTAGAATCTGTGGAACCGATGAATGGTTTTGAGCTTAGCTCGTCGTATCCTGTCAAGTCGCGAGATGTGGTTGAAAGCATACAAGACGAAGGAGATTTCTCGATCAACTGGTCCAAGATGCAAACACTTAAATCCCAACGACTGAAATTTCGTCGCGGTGAAAGCCGTGCTAGTACTGATACGACGACGAAAGGTGCTCAAGTGATTCCTAATCTGTTCGATGAAGAAGTGAATGTCAAGGTGGCTGACGTTCCAGCCAAACATGTAGTACCAGTTTCTATTCTAAGGGAGGAAATGTCGACGGCTGCTGTGCCGGAGAAGGAGAATGTTGACGTGGATGGTGTCGGTCACGAAAACGAAGCATCTCGGCTTGGGAACAAGGACATAGAGTTCGGTGCTGTGTCGATGGCTGCTGCGGAGAAGGAGAATGTTGACGTGGATGGTGTCGGTCACGAAAACGAAGCATCTCGGCTTGGGAACAAGGACATAGAGTTCGGTGCTGTGTCGATGGCTGCTGCGGAGAAGGAGGATGTTGACGTGGATGGTATCGGTCAAGAAAACGTAGCATATTGGCTTGGGGACAAGGACATAGAGTTCGTTGCTGCTGCTATGGTCACCGAAACCGAGAACAAAAGCGATGACGAAGACAACGCGCCTTCGAAAGCTTCTCCTATGATTGTTTCACCAGTTGAAAAGGCTAGATCGAATTTAAGAACTACATCGCGTGAGATGCGAGATGACGCAGCTGTCGATGTACTCCTTTCCAATGTGGTCTTGATTTCAGACACAGACGTGAAGACTTTACTGCAAGACGATGCTACTTTCGACATCTTTGACAAGTCGAGCGACTTGCCAATTCCTTCGTTATTGGCTGAACATATAGACGGCAGTGATGAAAGCGATGACGTCGACAACGCAGAAAAGAACGAGGCATTTAGTTTTGAGATTCAGGCTTCTACGAAGACGTTGGGTGTACATGTTGATATGCCGACGAGCAGCTCCAGCGCGCAAGCTGTTGTAGAGCCTTCTCCTCCGACCCCGACATCATCAGCGGCTGAGAATGTAGCGTTTGGGAAATACGCAACGGTCGCAACGGTTCCACTCCAGTTTTCATCGCATACTTCATCAATGGATGGTAGTCAGGATGGTGGCAACGCCGTAGTATTTGATGACGAGCCAGTCCTGGGAAAAGCCGAGTCGGAAGCTTTTGACGCAGACTGGCAGCAACTCCAGGCGAAGGAAAAGGAGCGCAAGAAACGATTGCAAGTGAAACAACGACAAGCTCAACGCGACAAGTTACTACGAAAGCAAGGCTCGTCCGTCTCGATGCATGATTCAAGCAAATCCAAGTCAAAGAGCGGCAAAAAGAAGAAAAAAGAGAGAGTGCACGACAGCACGGCTACCATCTCTTCCCATAGCAAGAAGAATGCGTCGTCACGAGGAAATCGCCGTGATGCTGAAGAAAAAGCATCAGGGGAACCGCTTCGATCGTTGACAGAACTTTGACACGGGTATCTAGTTTTGGACCTCTATGGATAGACCCAGGTACTTTTCGTACATTCGACAAGTGTCCCGGCCAATTACTTGATCTTAATTTAATCCGAACGTCAAGGCTTTGTGCGCTTGAGGGTTTTTTGGTGCAGTGCCTGTAACCACAGACGATGAACGGAAGGGATAATATCTTCTACAGCGACGCGATCGCTAGGATTAGCAGCCCAACCAGCTTCTAGAATCTGGGCACAAGCTTTTGGAATGGTGGGAAGGAGGGGAGGACGATCCCCATTCGTGACGCACTGATAGACTTCAAGATGCGATTTGGCTTCCCAAGGATTGCGTGTAGGCACCATAATCTGCCAGAGCGTGATCATGAGACTATAAACATCTACCGCCGTCCCATACCGCGCTGTCTTGCCCCCTTTGATCATCTCGGGAGCCATGTAATCGACTGTACCAGTAATCGTCATGGTCCCATCCGACCGAGGACGCAGCAAGTTGGCTTCACCAAAATCCGCGAGTTTGATGAGAAACTCGTGGCCGACTAAAAAGTTATCCGTCTTGATATCACGATGCAAGAGCGGTGGCGAGAAACTGTGTAAGTAGGCAACTGCACGACATGCATCCAGCCAGGCCTTGAGCTTCGCTGCAAGGGTCCAGATTTCGGGGTGTTCACGAAGAGTTGCATCCAGCGCACCATATTCACAGAACTCAAAGATAAGCGAGATCGATGGTGGCACCACGCACAAGCCATAGAAGCGCACGACG
This sequence comes from Peronosclerospora sorghi, assembly GCA_026184515.1. Classification (NCBI taxonomy): domain Eukaryota; phylum Oomycota; class Peronosporomycetes; order Peronosporales; family Peronosporaceae; genus Peronosclerospora; species Peronosclerospora sorghi. The sequence continues at coordinate 4,821,229 of CM047584.1, read as the reverse complement.
TTGGGATGCGACAATTGCACATTCAACGCTGTTTCTCGCGAAAAGCGCTGCACTTCTTCGTTTGTCACTTGCACGTCGGTGTAGATTTTAAGTGCTATCGGCACAGGAGAGCTGCTTCGCAGTGTGCCACGCATTACAACCGACGTGGAACCCTGGGCAATGATACAATCCAAGTCCAAAGCTGAAAAGTCGACAACGTTGTGTCGATGTTCTTCGATCATATGGTGCACATCGTACACGGACGTACGAGTCGAAAAGTTGGTAATCATCCCGCGTTCCGATAGCAGATTAATATAACGACGCATGGCACTGGATGACGCGGTTGTGGCTGATCCGTGCTCATCAGTAGCTAGCCAGTATCGAGTATCAGCCCGTAGAGACAGCAAGACAGCAACGACAAGGAGCGCATCCATTCCCGAGACAATACAGTCGACAATGGGCAAGATGGTCACGGCATCGGCTTGACTGATGCCCATGATGGAACTGATAATGTTTGCGAGGGACGTGACGACCGCCGCAACAAAGAAAAAATCGAAACTAGCGCGAGCGTGAAAGACAAACTTGGCCCAGAAGTAAAAGACGATAAGCAGGACGTAGATGGTCATGGTAATTGCGTCGGCGATATCGTGGCCTACTTTGTACAGCGTCATGTTGCAGATGACGAAGACTATACAGACGGTGCCAGAGTAGACGATGGCTCGAAGGACTGCTTCTTTTGATACACTGCGTTGGATCATAAGCATGGGTAATAACTGCAAAACCCAAACGGTTGGCATGGTGACGATACTGCATGGATACTTGGGATCTCCATTCTGCTCCAAGGCACTGTATGTCGTGCCCTGTTCACTTTTATACGCCTGGAAACTGATTAGATAGAGAATTAATCCAACGGCGGACAAGACGGCGATCGTATACCAAATGGCTTCGTAGCATGGAAGCATAAAGGCAGATTCTGTGGATATACTCGGCACGGTTAGAGCAGATTGCGAACCGATTGTCCAATGGAATCAAGGTGTACGTAGTACGTACTCAGATTGGAGCTAATACTGCATGGAGCGCTATGCAGCACCCGTTTGCGACTGCGACTGCAGAGGATCCCGACCCCGAGTGAGACCATGAAAAACACGAGATTGTTCATTGTGGGGATCAAGACAGCAGCGATATACGCTGTGGATGCAGATTTCTTTTGCATACTTCCAGGCGCAGCACAGCGTGCGACCAAGTGAATGTCATGCGGTGCAGCATGCGACAAGAATGCCGCAATCGTGATGGCAAGTGGGACACTAAGCACCGCCATGAAAAAGACAAGTTTCACTGCAACCGAGTCCCAATTCGACACGACCCGTTTCCATTGCCCCTTTAAGTTTTGGTCTGGTCGCCATGGATAATGGCCTTGTCGCGCAGCGTGGAAAATCGTTTTCAACTTGACATTCCATCGCGCTTGACGTTCCACCGGTTCCATCGGGGGAATCCCATCGAGAAAACTACTGTGGGATTTTGTATGTGCACTTGGACAATTGTGTCCGCGGAGCTCGCCATCCCATGAGATATTTCGGCCCGAGAAATTGGACGAGTTGGTGCCGCGACTCAGATGTAGTACGCCATCTCCTTTTTGGTCTAGGATAGAATGCAGACTAGACAAACTTCGTGACTGTGGAATTCCCACTCGTTGGGTCACATCTTGCGTGGCACTAGTCTGTTGCACGTCTGTATCAATAAGAATGGACGCTTCTCGGGTTGGCACAATATTTGCGCGAGTGGTAAATACACTCGATCCTGTGATAGGGAACAAGTCCCCGAGAGACTCGAGACCGTGACGCCTACTGTCTTCAGCGTCGTCATCACTTGATGGATCATCGAAACGACGTATTGCATTTAAAGATTGAGGAGTACGCAACGGATGCGTACGAACGTGATCGTTGTCACTTTGCGTACTGGTGAGTAGACTCGGAGATGGCTGGCCATCGCTTTCGAGCAAAGCAAAACTTGTGTCGCTGTCGTGTGTAGGAGACACCATATTCAAAAGTGCATGGAAGATGTGTTGTTTTTCTTCAAGAGAAAAATCGATAGGCAATGAAAACAAAGTGTCGACTCGGTCGACTTGTTGACATACCTGCCTTATGAATAGGATGTGCAAGTCGATCATATTGTAGAGCTAGGCCTCTTTGCAGTGTAAAAAGGGCGACTGCTTCTATGCTTCGAAATAAAATGACTTGCTACTAGTTATGGTAGCATTTTCTTGTATTACTGTTTGTAATACTCGGAGACCCTATCACCAGAATTAATCTCAACCACCAGCATAACGTGATCGCATAATTGAATTTGCTGGACGGTCAGCTAGCGATCAAATGGACCCACCATCATACGAGACGGAGGTTGCAGCTATTGGCGCCACCACTGTAGCGCCAAATCCCATAACGTATACAAGAACTGAATCCGAAAGTTCATGCAACGACACTTTACAAAGAAAGCACATCTGCCAACGAGCAATTGATGGACGCTGGCGAAATTATCTCTCGATGGTTCAATATAAGAAAGATTCTGGAGGGTAGTCCAGATGTACCTCTAATTAAGTCCGATGAGGTAACAACGAAGGAGCTAACAAAAAGAGTAGAGTGCGTCTGGTCGCTACCAGTATACAATTTTCAATTCTAGTCGGGCTATTTTCTTCAACCTCCTCCGAGAAAATGGTCGTGCTGCCTGGAAACCAAATAAACAATTACTGAGGGTTGAAGTACCATACGGCTGCGTGGCTGATGGCAACTTTAAGAATGGTTGCCCTTGTACACGGGAGCGGAGAACTCGCCTGCGATGGCTGCTAGAACTGGAACCGGCAGCTAAATCGGGCAACATAAAAGTACCCAATCACAGACACTTTTTGCCCTATATGTCTCGGCGGTTACCAAAGCATGGGAAAGACTTGTAGACCGCTGATCGGTCTGTTTTGAAACGCTCAAGTGTTTAAAATGGGAGCTAAACTCACCTTTGATCCTCCTGAAGATGACTTCAGAATCGATCTGAGCTCTTAGATTTGCGTTAATGTAAGCTTGATATGCAAGTATATACTCACAGAAGGCACAATATTTACTTTCAATATTGTGGATGAGCCACGTGGCAATGTTGACCTTGAAGGTCTCGCTCGACGTGCGATATCCCCGGCGCTAATCTTACCGGCAAAGCAACAGAATTTTCTTCCAAATCGGTCTATGATTTCGATATGACCGTCCGGGATTTTAGCTTCAAGCATTGTTTTCATGTCAGGGCCTCTGCCCTTGATCATGTGCACCAGCACGCCGCCACACTGATGCGCTGGGAAATGGGGAGCTTGTCTTGTGTTATTCATTTAGACTTGACTATTTCTGGCACATATCATCAAATTCCAGAATAAAATGAGAAATGTTCGGCCAGCAATACCAGCACATTTCGATGTAACAACTTAAGTAGCATTCAAGATGTTCAAGTAGTTGAAGAAATTGGGTCCGTCAATTTTGTAACCGAAATGGACTGGATTGGCTACGCAAGTGGATGTTTTCTTGAAGGGACTGAACCGCGGTCCAATCGAACAATATCACTTCCGGCACTAGCCTAAATGTCTCCAGGATGCTATCTACAAAGCATCTATGACGATTTCTGTTTACGGGCATCCACCCAGTATTCTACGAGCTGTCGAAGAGGGGCCGATCAGCAACAGCTGCCGCAAGGTCGGCGGCGGGCGTATTCACACTTCGTCGTACCGCAAATTATGACATAAATGCAGAACCGATTCACATATTGGTCGCGGTTGCTTCTACACCGAAGCAATCGAAAAATATTAATAAGAATCGTATCTGCAATAGATGCGCGAGGATAGGGCACTGTTGGAAGTTGACACGAGTTGGGGGCACGTGCAACTTACCGTAATGGTGGTTCAGACCGTTAGCGCCTGACCACCGTTGGGATGTAAGTTTCTTATAAAGAAGCGCGCCCTACTTGATCAGAGTAGGGGCGCACGAGGGCAGGATGTAATGTGACTTAATGGGTAAAAGATATACTGAATATAAAATAGTACCTAAGAACCTACCTGAAAACTTAATAATAGAATAGATAAAATCCTAAAGTACCAAATATGCAATAAATGCAAATGTGGCAACAATGGTCGCGTACACTTGGTACTTTGTATGCAGCCTAACACCAGGCTGCACACATGCGTAGCATAGCAAATTCCAACACTCCTTCCGCGAACATCGTGCCACTCCTTGTGCAAACCATCACTAGAATTAGCCCAGTCCAATTTTGCTGCGTAAACGGGAGACACGCGCTGCACATAGTGGCTTCGTCAGCAGATATGCGATCATATCATCACTGGACACGTGCAGCGGTCTCACCGCTTCGCGCTTGACGTAGTCCTTCAGGAACTTGAGCTTGACATCAACGTGCTTCGATGCTGCACCACTCGCTTCGTCCTCCAACTGCCGAATTGCTGCTTGGTTGTCCATGCGTAACAGCATAGGCATCTCCACTTTAACTCCAATTTTTTCCAGCAACTCCTTCAAACATAAATCTCTTTTCCACCAACCGCGGCCGCACCAAACTCCGCCTCCGCCGTTGATAACGCGACTGCACCCTGCTTTCTGCACTGCCAACCAACAACCATGCCGTTCAGAAAAACCACGCAACCGCTCACACTCTTCCTGTCTGCCTTATCACCCGCAAAATCTGCATCCGTGTATCCGACCAACTGCAAACTGTCTTCATTCCTCGCCTTACAATCCAAACGTAACTGAGCTCCTTCGATCCTTTCAGGTACCGTAATATCTTCTTAACTAGATTGTAGTCTGCCTGTGTTGGTGCGTGCATGTGTCTTGTAACACGATGTACTTCAAACGAAATGTCCGGTCTTGTGCACCTAGAAATCCACAGTAAACTCCAAGCTATGGATTGAAACACTTTCTGCGTCGTCACACCTTCCGCTCCAGTCTTTGGCAAGAAATTATCATCTTCACCATCATCGTTAACATCCACAATCGGTAATTGTACGGGGTTAGCATGCTCCATCTTGTACTTGACCAATAAATCGTCGATCATCTGCTCTTGATCCATGGTATAACCAGTGTCTTGACTTCCACCAATACGTATCCCGAGAAACTTTTTACCGGTCCGAGATCTTTAAACTCAAATATCTGCATCATCTCGAAAAATTTATCAACCAGCTGCACTGTCGTTCCTGTCACCAGTAAGTCATCGACGTAAGCTCCAACAATCACAATGCCAGCAACATCTCTGCGTGAAAATATGCACGTGTCCGTCATGCATTGCTCGAACTTCAAATCAATCAGCGTCTTACGCAGCAACTCGTACCACATTCGTCCGGATTTTTTTAATCCATATAGGTTCCTCTTCATACGTAAAGCCAAACACTTAGTAGAATCCACTTCGAAACTTCGTAAAACTTAATCCTTGATCACCACGCCTTGAGGTATCTTCAACAAAATATCGAAATCTTTCTCCGTATGCGCCTTCGGGTACGAGCTTGGAACATCTCCGTGCCGTGCCGACACATTCCACACTTGAGCCATCGCCAGCACTACCTTGACATTGCTAAGATCCATCACATTCGAGAACGTAAAAATAAAATCCCGTCCGTAAACTTGCTTGTCTCCACGTGCCACGAGTATCTCCTTTTACCTTTCTATAGTTCCATCTGATTTCGTCTTCGTCTTGTATACCCATTTCGTAGGTATAGCCTTCTTGTCTTGACACTTCACGACTTCCCAGGTATTCATGTCCTGTAAAGCTTTCAATTCCGCTTCTTCAGCCTCCTTCCACTTGCGTGCGTCATCTCGCTTATGTGCTTCGTTGTAACTACTTGGGTCCTTCGAATATCTTGACTTGATTTCCACGTCATCCGGTCCCATCACCGCGTATACATCCAACGCGTGTTCTTGCACACTTGTGCTCCCTTCAACTTCATTGTTCACTTCAGTGACGGCTCCTTCCGTCCCAGACTTATTCTTTGTCTTCTTCCGGCTTAGCGTGTCCTTATACGCCTTGAACTTTGCCGTTTCTTGTGTCGAGCGCTTCGGTTTCGCGCTATCCTTCCTTGGTGTATTCTGTACTTGTTCCGCCGCATCATCAACGCGCTCCGGCACGCTCTTATCTCGTTCTTCCACGACATCTTCTCCTTTATTTTCATCATTCGCATCCGTTTCGTCCAACGCGGGGTCATCACCCGCTAACGCTCGCGTCACTTGTTGACTTGCTCTTGTATCCAGCGTCTCGATCTGACTGATGTGTCTCGTAGTTGTGACTAGATTCGCCGCCAAAATGGACCGATGAACTTCTACAGTGAGCAACAAATCTCCACGTAAACGAACTTCCATCTTGTCAGCTCGATGTACGAAATTACATCCCTTTTCCATCAACTTGCCTAGCGAAATTAAATTCCTCGCTAGATTCGGCGAATAAACACTTCCTGTAACGCCACCACGACATTCGGGTCATCAACACTTCGTAGTCGCACCTTGCCAACCTTGGTCACCTGTATGTAGTTTTCATCCGGTAACGTCATCTTAATTCCATCAGCAATCGTTTTTACATCTTCTAACAGTCCTTCATCACCGACGAGATGACGGATCGCCCCGCTATCCAGAATCCATGCGTCGCCTTCGTCCAAATCACTTGAATTCAGCACGTTTTGCCACTCTGCGCTTGGCTCCGTGGTTGCCAAACCATACTCTTTCGATGAAACATCTTGAGATCCACGATACGCTTGCTTTCTGTAGGGTTTCTTGCGGCAATCCCGGCGAATGTGTCCTTTGCCACCGCAACCGTAGCACGTGATCGCCTTCCTAGTATCTTGTACCGCGTTCACGCTCACTCTCGGTCCTTTGCGGCTTCCGACGTGATCCATCTCGACTTCCTGTGCTCACGCCACCAGCTCTTGCGCATGCGTAATGTAATCAGTGCGCGACGGGTTGTAACGTGCCATCGTTGCATACTTCAGGCTAGGCATCGCGTACTTGACGAGTTTCTCCACTATCAGCTTCTCGCTGGACTCGCTCTCGCGCGCCAACGCTGTCAGGTAAAGCAAATGCTCGTTCCATGAAAGCCTTGGATCATTTTCGCGTGCAAAGAGCTGCGCTGCCTGCTGGTGAGTTATCGTCACCTTGTATGCGCGCCACATCTTCTCCATCACGAAGTGCAATATCTGCGAAATCTGCCACCAAATGCCAATATTCTAGCGAAAATACCTTGATGCCGCACCTTCTAGGTGCTCGCCAAGCTTGTTCACCTTGAGTCTCTCCATCCACGTAAAGCCAGACGAAATTTCCGCTATCTCCAGGGATTCTACAAACAAATATGCCCAATCCTTGAAACCAGGTCCTAATCCGGGGTAAATCTCAACACCCGTAAAGTTCTGTACTGTTACCTTGGAATATTGAAAGGGAGCGGCTGTGCGTCCTGATTCGCTCGATTCGCAGCCGCCTGCCCATCTGCTGGCACAACTCCAGGTGCTCCAGGTTGCCTACGCGGCGGTTCCGCACGCGGCACACTTCTTCTCTCAACGCCTTCATCCGATGAGAGGTCATCAATCGTGATCCGCTGCCAAACGGCGCGAAATTACGAATACTTTCTTGCAATGGTAAATTCACACCACCAACCGGTGTACTCTGCACCATAGCCGGCGAAACCCTTCACCCGAGGCCTTCCTGCCTTTCTTCTTCCATCTTCGTCAAGCGGTCGTTCATCTTACCTACTTGTATCAACAGCGCCTTCAGTGCGCTCTCCGAGTCAAGCATCTCGCCCTCGTCCATGATGAACATACGCTAAAATAACCAATCTACTGCGACAGCAGCGCAATCACCAGCTCAACAGTCGACTTCGGCCAAAAACACAACTTAACACGACAGCAGCGCAATCGTCAGAGCAAACGTCGATCCACTTAAAATAACCACAAATTGCTGCGACAACTGCGCAATCGTCAACGCAATAGTCGTATCCAGCAAAAAAATCACTCCAATGTACCAGTAGTCCGTCCGATGTGTAATCGCCAACACTATCGGACCTGCCGAGTAATATCTTTTATTAATTATGTAAGTACGTGCCCCCGTGTCCCTTGGGCTCATAACCTGTTGGAAGTTGACACAAGTTAGGGGCACGTGCAACTTACCGTAATGGTGGTTCAGACCGTTAGCGCCTGACCACCGTCGGGATGTAAGTTTCTTATAAAGAAGCGCGCCCTACTTGATCTGAGCAGTGGCGCACGTGTGCAGGATGTAATGTGACTTAATGGGTAAAAGATATACTGAATATAAAATAGTACCTAAGAACCTACCCTAAAACTTAATAATAGAATAGATAAAATCCTAAAGTACCAAATATGCAATAAATGCAAATGTGGCAACAATGGTCGCGTACACTTGGTACTTTGTATGCAGCCTAACACCAGGCTGCACACATGCGTAGCATAGCAAATTCCAACAGGCACTTTTGCCCGTGTGTACATGACACCCTGTCGAAAGCCACGTAGTCAGCGGACGTAAGTCCGCTGGAAAACCTTAATTACAATGGTGACCCCCTCCTTTTGGTTAAAAAAAGGATTACAGAGCACCCTACTGGAAGTGTTATTTCAGATGCCGTCATCGGGCATGTGAGGACGATAGCCGCAGACAGGTCAATCGCCAGTCACAAGGCAGGGTGATGCGAAATCGCTCCTTACCCTGAAGTTTAAGCTACATGGGACCGATGTCATCATGCGAGTACTGATATCGACGCATCAAACAACTTCGTGAGAGCACATCGTTTAGTGTAGTTAGACCTCGTGGAAGTCGAAACTCCACAAACAACTTACCCTGAAGTTTAAACTACATGGTACTGATGTCATAAAGCGAGCAATTTTGATATCGGCACATCGAACAATTTTGTGAGAGCGCATCGTCTAGTGTAGTTAGACCTCGTGGAAGTCGAAATTCCCCAAACATGTTCTCTATCGGTTAGCAACGTGTGAAACCGTGAATATACCTAAGCGTGTGAAACGCGCTTTGAATTGGACTGGCGGTCGTGCGAGAATAAATATATCGTCCTCAAACTAGATGACATATCTTAGCCATCCCATGAATGTAACGGGGTTACATTAGAGTTACATTTAGTGCTGGTGTACATGAGTACACTACGGTTGAGGTCAGTATTGACCGGTTTGAAAGGTTTCGAACCTTTGGTTATTTTAACCAATGAGGGCATGAGCCCTTGGGTGGTGGTGTGTCAGCCATCCACGTGTCGGTTCACAGGTGTGTACACTACATTTTAGCTAGGTACGAATTGGGTATATTCTACTTAGTATTACATATAGTTTACATTAGTTTAAATTAATTTAGGCTAATTACATATTAAAATATTCAGTTTACATTTCACTCTAAAGTGCAGACGCGCGACCTCGACACGTCGCGCGTGCAGTGAGTGTCGTAGGTAAGAGGGAGCCCTCCCTTTACTTACACCTCGTAAAGGGAAGACAGCCGTTAAGGCTAAGTGGTAAACCAACCCGGGAATCTTGGCCCCGAGTAGGAGAGCTCTCCTACTAAGCCCTTTATAAGGGCGTATCGGCTAAGTAGCGGTAGATAACGCTTTAAGGAAGAGTCTTCATCTGTGCGCTAGCCGCACCTTGCGTATACGCACCGGCTACATCTGGTAGCACTTGTAGTCAATCCAACACCTGTGTTGGTCGACTAACATCCTCTGCAAAGGATGAATCAGGATGATTGGGATAGTTTGACCCTCGTCCAGCAGGAAACCTTTAAAAGGCTGTTACCCTTAATGGGTGACGAAGGCATGAAGCTCCTAGTGGAGCAGGGCCTTGAGGCCGCAAAGGCAAGGGTAAATGCCCTCATCGATCATGAGGAGAGTTGTAGTGGAGGTAGTTCCACGGGGGTGCGACCCCCATTATCGTTTAAGATAAAGGAGTTCACCGGAGAGAAGGGTGACAACCTTTACGTTTTGTTTCGAGAGGTCACAGCGAATGTGATCGCTGATCACTTGCAAGTGGGACTTGCACTGACCCATCTTACGGGCAAAGCCCATACATGGGCGTTTACTTGTTCGGAGTCAGTCACGGACGTGTTCCCAACCTGGGAGGTCCTGAAGCAGAATCTTATGGACATGTACGCAACGCCTGATCTGGTTTTCCAGAATCAACCGGCGTTTTTGAGGTGCCGTCAGGGCACTAGGGACCTGGAGACATATATCCAGGAACTTAAGACCCTGTTGGCAGGGATGTACGCGAAAGCGTATTCGGACGATGTGTCTATCCCCGTCTTCATGGGAGGCCTGAGAGAAGGGCCAGCACGTTTGGAATTTTCCAATGCCGACCCCAATTTCTGGATGAGGCGTTCAAGATGACGTTTAACGACGAGAGGAACTTCCGTTCCTCTAAGGTGGGTCCCGAACCCATGGATCTGAGTCAGGTCGAAGCGGAGGAGAAACCTCCCGCTAAGAGTCATACTGACTCTTTTTCACAGAGCTTCGAGACAGAGCTCTTGGCTATGCTGCAGCGGCGTGGGCCGCTGAGATGCTTCCTGTGTGGGAGCATGGATCATCTGAGGAACAGATGTCCGAAAAATCCCCAGCGAGACACTCGCTACAAGGGACCAAGGGTGGGGAAAAAGCCCTTGTCCAAGCCGTCGGGAAACGACGGCTCCCAGTAGGTGCGGGGCGCCCTACTGGGGGAACCCTCAGTGCTGTTAAGCCCCAGGGTAGGAGAAGACAGCACAAAGCCCCGAGGGAAGCGGTGATTTCTAGCACCGAGTTGGTGTACCAGCCAGGTTTGCTGGTAGTCCTTGCGGACGTGAAAGGCTTTGATAAGCCTTGGAGAGTCTTGATAGACTCTGGAGCGTCTGACAATTATGTCAGACGGGCTTCTGTTGTGAAGATTCGGCTGTATGCCGAGGCTCTAGAGGCACGTTCTCGTGACGTTGTCACAGTCCGTCTTGCGACGGGCGTACAGGTTTCTGTACCCAAGGTCTCGATTGACCTTAAGCTGAAGTTTGCAGACTTCGACAGCTTAGAACGTTGCCTAGTCCTGGATTTGGACTCAAGGTATGACCTCATTCTGGGCATGAAGTGGCTGGAACGCCACGAGCCATGGATAGAATGAAAGTCTAAGTCCATTGGATCAACGCACCCGCGGTCGGGTGAAGCATTGGTGAGTCATGAACCCACCTTTGCTCGATCGCAAAAGCGATTCTGGCGTGAGATGCCAGAGATTGGGATGTCTGAAATGATCAGTCCCAATGAGGTTAAGGAAGAGTTCCTTAACGAAGGGGATTCCGTGGTTAATCCCCGCGCCGATATAAGCGAGACTGGTGAGTCACCAGTGGCAGAGGTGGATTCCTCTGAGGGTAAGCGCGAGGCGCTTTAGAAGAGACCCGAAGTTCGTCTCTTCTGCAGGTCGGAATTGATTCCGACCACGCCGTGTTCGGCGAACAAGTTGCGACTCCAGTGGAAGGGGTAGAGACCCCTGAGGTTAAGCGCGAGGCGCTTCCAAGCGAAGAGACCTGAAGTTTGTCTCTTTCGCACGTCGGAAATGATTCCGACTACGCCGTTATAATTGAGACCAGCGAGTCACCGGTGGTAAAGGTAGAGACCTCTGTGGATAGGCGCGTGGCTCTTCCAATAGATGGGGCAGTTGACTCCCCCCATCTGGGTGTAGGGATGAGTCCCGAGTCCAGTAGTAAGCAGTCCTACAGGATGCTGAATAGTATGACAGGTATTGTCACAGAAGGCGTAAGCCTGAAACGGTTGCCTGGGGTAGGCGAGCTGTTGTCGTTGGAGTAGATGTCCTTCAACGAATTTGAAACTGCTTTGAAAGCAGAATAAATCGACGAGGTTGTCGTATTACGTCCGGAAGAGGAGTTGAACTCCTCATCCACGATGGAAGAGTCAGTTTTGGTGCAAACAAAACAGGCATTGAATGCCCGAAGCGGCCTCAAGATCCTCGCGGATCCTGAGGACCCTTACCATTCCTTATTAAAGGAATTTGGAGATGTCATTAGTGACAACCCACCGATGGGGTTACCACCGGATCGGGGAGTCCGACATGAAATTGATTTGGTTCCTGGAACCAAATACTGCGTCACTAGGCACTGGCCTCTCCCCAAGGAGCAATGCGACGTCATCGACGCATTCTTCAAGGGGAAAGAAGAGGCAGGGATGGTACGGGAGAGCAAGTCTCCTCACTCATCTCCCACCTTTTGTGTTCGTAAACCGAATGGAAAGTGGGGCATTGTACATGCGTACAACAAGCTGAATGCAGCTACTGTGCCCATTCAGACTTCGATTCCTCGGAAGGATGTCCTCCAGAACAATATGGCGGGATGTACTGTGTACAGTGCCTTAGATCTGGTGGACGGGTATTATCAGGTGCTCATGCGAGCGTCCGATATTCCGCTGACAGCGGTTAGCACGCCTAGTGGCATGCTGTGGGAGTGGCTTGTTATGCCACAAGGGCTTTCAAATGCACCAGCGACTTTCAATCGCTTGGTGACTCAACTCTTCCGCCCTCATAGGAAATACGCTCAGACGTACTTCGACGATATATTCGTCCATAGTCGTGCGGAAGGCGACTCGTCTGATGTTCAGACGCATCTGATACACCTTCGAGCAGTGCTTGAATGTATGCGAGAGCATAAGTTATATGCAAACGCATCCAAGTGTATCTTTGGTGCTGAGGAAATTCCTTTCCTCGGATGCTTCATCGGTAAGGATGGAGTGCGGGCGGATCCCGCGAAGGTGAAAGCCATTGTGGAGTGGCCTTCGCCTGTAAATCTTAGAGATTTACGGAAGTGGCTTGGATTAGCCAACTATCTCCACAAGTACAGCGAGAACTACGCTGAAATGGCGAAGCCATTGACCGACCTTCTTAAGAAGGATGTTGATTGGTGTTGGGAAATTGAACACCAAAACGCTTTTGAAGCGGTTAAGGGGAGCTTGTTAAAAGCTCCCGTTCTTGCTCTCCCAGACCCTGGGAAACCATTTAGTGTCGTCTGCGACGCCTCCGATTTCGCAATCGGATGTTCTTTGTTACAAGCAGACGATGCAGGAAGGGAACGCGTAATTGCGTTTGAGTCGAGGCAGCTTAAAGCTGCAGAACGGAATTATCCCGTTCATGACAAGGAGATACTTGCAATGAAGTATGCTCTTGTCAAATTTAGGGTTCACCTACTCGGCTCAAGCCGTTCGTGGTTTATACTGACCATGCGTCCTTACGGACAGCGACAAAGTCGCCTAATCTCTCGCAACGGATGGCCCGTTGACTCTCCTTCTTTGCGGAGTACAACTTTGAGGTTAAGTATAAACCCGGCAATCAGAACGTGCTGCAGATGCGTTGTCGCGTCGTCCCGATTACGAGCTCGCTCACGCGACATTCGTCATCACGTCTGTGGTGGATCTCATACGCCAGGCGTATGAGAAAGACCCACAGTGTACGGCGCTTATCATCGCGTTGGGTGAAAAGGGTCTTGGCTCGTCTGAGCCAACCCTGTCAAGTCGAGCTAGAGCTCGGTTACACCGTTACAGTTACTGTGACGGTTTGCTATATTATAGCACGAGCGCGGAGGACACTCCGCGGGTGGTTGTTCCTCATGATGAGGAACTGAAGTATAGAGTCCTCTTTGAGGCACATGACGCCCCTACCGGGGGTCATTTAGGTCGGGATAAGACCTACAGCGCTTTAAGCGCTTTGTATTGGTGGCCCAATATGTATTAGTGGGTCGGTGCGTATATACGCACCTGTGAGACGTGTCAGAGGGTTAAACCCTCTGCAAGTTCAGCTGCGCCTTTGGCGAGCTTATCGGCCCAACGGAGTGTTGGAAATCCATTAGCATGGATTTCATCTTCGGTTTCCCGAAGGATAAGGCCGGGAACACCGGCATATTGGTCTTGTAGACCGTTTGAGCAAGATGGCTCACCTGGCGGCGGTGCCAGAGTCCATAGATGGACAAGGAACATCGAAAGTGTTCCTCTACCGTGTCTTTCGACAGCATGGTCTACCCGATTCCATTGTGTCGGATCGGGATCCCCGTTTTACGGTACAATTCTTGGGAGCGTTGTTTAAGGTGCTAGGCACCAAGCTCCTCATGTCCACTGCGGATCATCCGCAGACGGACGTTCAGACGGAACGCATTAACCGCGTTGTGGAGGATATTATCCGTAGTTTATGTCCGGATTCTCCAAAGAGTTGGAGTGAGATGCTTCCGATGGTTGAATTTGCTATCAACAATTCGGTACATGCATCAACGGGGTTTACCCCATTTTACGTGAACGGATTAGTGAATCCGAGGGTCCAGTTGACGCCACGTGTGTGTGGCCCAGGGTTTGAGGGGGGAGGATTCCCCGATGTCAGCCCTGTATCTGTGCGAAAGCACATCGTTAAGTTTTTATCGACGCGCCTTAGTGTCTTACGACACGTCTGTGATGCCATGGCGGAAAGCCAAGACAAGCATAAGGAGCAAGCTGAACGAAAGGGACGGCGTAACAAAAAGGTATACAGAACAGGAGAAAGTGTTTTATTAAACGCTAAAAATCTTCCTACACTTGCAGTTTCTAACGTGTTGCGGAACAAACTGCGCCCCAGGTTTGTGGGGCTTTTTAAGGTGCTAGCCCAAAAGGGCTTGGCGTACACCTTGGATATTCCGAAGGCGATGAGTACGCATCCAACCTTCTATGTGGGTATGCTTAAGCCATACCAGGACCCGGAGGCGGGGCCCTCCTGGAGGATGGTGGAAAGGCGGATAGCCGTAAGGCACCGCAGGACGAAGGAAGCCCGAAAGGGCTAAAATGCGACCACGAAGCTCCGCAACGGTCGTCTCGAGAGAGGCAAGCCGCCTCTCGAAGCGATCAGTGGCATCCCGCTCATCGCGAATCCCCTCGTGGAGATCATGGATGTGAAGGCTGTGTCGATCACAGCGCGCACGAATCTCACGTCGCAATTGTGCGACCTCCTCCTCCAATGCTCGATGCGGAGAGTACTCCACACTTTCATGTGGAGCGGCTGATGGAGCTGCGCCATCATCGGGGTCAAACCCAGTATCTGGTGAAGTGGAAAGGTTATCCACACTCACAGAGTTCGTGGGAGTTCGAGACTCCCCTACGCAGGATTGCCACGACGTCGTTGACGCTTTTGAGCGGGAGAATCCCGCTGTAGGTCAACGACCAGAGGGGCATGAGAAGCCTCTTCACTCCCAATAAGTGGGAGTTGGCCGGAGGCAGATGTGGCGACAACACTGTCTCCGGACACCCGGGTGGAGACAGGGGCGCTGGCGTAGCGCGTGCGATACGGAGCACGTAGTTGCTCCATCGCCTTAGCTTTGGCAAATGTACGGCGCAACACCCTCTCCACCCAAATGTCTCGACTGGAATAGCTGTCATGCTGCTCATCGAAGCTGGGGAGAAGCTTCTCCCCTTCCGCCCAAGCGCGGAACTTCTTCTCTGCGTCATCGGCACTTTCTCCCGGAGAAAGAACGAAAGGAACCTCGCGGAGGTTCTCAACAGGGGCACCTTGTGCCTGCCTGTTTAAGCGCTCTCGGTACGAGACGCTAGTGAACTGCTTTCGTGTAAGCAGTTGTTGCCGGAGTTTCTCACGACGTTCGCGTTGGTACGGCTGTTCAGCCGCGGGGTCAGGGGTATAGGACGCTAGACTAGTCCTTACCAAACGCCTGGCCCATTTTGGAAGGTCACGGGGACCATCGAAATTACAAGCCGCCCTTGACGGGCGTTTGGGGGCGCGCAACGCAGCCCTTAGTGCCTATGCGGCAAGCTGGGAGTCTTGAGCTGCGTCCAGCTCATTAGTGATGATCGCCTTTGGCTATTCGGATGCATCATCCGATACAGGCAGGGGTGCCGCACTGGTTAGTGCATTTTCCTCTCGTGTGGGGAAGGGATTAGGTTGCCGACAACGCCGTTCGGCGCTGTCGAAGAGGCTCACCATTGGGGAGGTATCCCCAAAGGCATCCACGTCCGAGTTTTCGGAGTAGTCTACCTCTTCTAGAGGAGACGCCATAGCACCACTAGAGCTGTACATATGGATGGCCAGGGGAACTGGCGTTGGAGTTCTCCAACAAAATTTTGATTATTGCGTAAGCAATAGTCTTGATGGGGGAGGATGTAACGGGGTTACATTCCGGTAACACTGAGTGTTGGTGTACATTGGTACATCACGGTTGAGGCCAGTATTGGCCGGGTTGAAAGGTTTCGAACCTTTGGTTATTTTAACCAATCAGGGCATGGGCTCTTGGTGTGGTGGTGTCAGCCATCCACGTGTCAGTACACAGGTATGTACACTACATTTTAGCTAGGTACGAATTAGTAATATTCTACTTAGGGTTACATATAGTTTATATTAGTTTAAATAATTACACATTAAATATATATTCAGTTTACTTTCCACTCCGTAGTATAGACGCACGACCTCGACCGGTCGTGCGTGTAGAGAGTGCCGTAGCGTAAGGGGAGCCCTCCCCTTAGCTACACCCTTTGTAAGGGAGCCTTGCCGTTAAGGCACTAGTACAGGCTAGAGTAAACGAACCCGAGAATCTTGGCCCCGAGTAGGAGATCTCTCCTACTCGGGGCCAAGATTCCCGGGTTGGTTTACTACTTAGCCTTAACGGCTGTGTTACCTTTACGAGGTGTAAGTAAAGGGAGGTCTCCCTCTTACCTACGACACTCACTGCACGCGCGACCGGTCGAGGTCGCGTGACTGCACTTTAGAGTGAAATGTAAACTGAATATAATTAATATGTAATTAGTCTAAATTAATTTAAACTAATATAAACTATATGTAATACTAAGTAGAATATTCCAAATTCGTACCTAGTTAAAATGTAGTGTACACACCTGTGTACTGACACGTGGATGGCTGACACACCTCCACACCAAGGGCCCCTGCCCTGATTGGTTAAAATAACCAAAGGTTCGAAACCTTTCAAACCGGCCATACTGACCTCAACCGTAGTGTACTCATGTACACCAACACTAAATGTAACTCGAATGTAACCCCGTTACACAGGAGCGAAGTTCACCTCGAACAGATGCAATGCGCAGGGAGAAAAAGGGATACAGCTTATGCAAACAGCACTTCCAGCAGCACTACGAGCAGCAAGACTTGAATTGTTGAATGTGCAGTCCTGACACAAGTACACCCGTCAACGGAAGGCCGGCTGAACAGGTACCACGAGTGCGGCGTGTATTCGATGGGATTGAGCAGCGGCGTCGGATAAAACTCGGTCAAATGGAAGCTGGATGCAGTGCAATGCGCTTCACTGCGCGTGACATGATCTTCGCTGTGCGCGCTCAAGTTTCTTAACTTGCTGCAGAAGAGGGAAGGCTAAACTGCCACATATAGCTCCACCCCAACCAATGTTGCTTTGTCTGCTTGAAGACCAGCATCTGCGTGGCAAAAACGCTCGTAAAATACAATAATGTCTTTAGTTGGACATCTGTTGGTGCAGAAATATGGCACAAGCGGCATCTACAACATGGAGGGGGGGGCTAGAACATCTCAACGGTAGCTTCCTACTTGGCAATGATAATGCGCCCAAATTTGTACACATCTATATACATAATCCTCAAATAAAAGACGATGGATATCTTGCGCTTGAAGGCTAGCTTAATCTGACATCATGGAAGAAATGCAGCAGATGCTTCAAGAGACGCTCGATTTTTCGAAGGGCACGGTGTAGACAAAATGTCGAGCCTGCAGCGCCAGTATCCTTATATTTGATACCATTTCGAGAAAACATGCGCTTGCCTTTCATTGGACTTTGGAGTGTTCTAGTGGAGGGATTATCCCAATTCGTTCCGTTGGTACAACGGGTTAACTCGCATGAATGTCTTTCCGCATCTGGATCGGCGCATCATGGGCGAGTTTCAAGCCATGCTCAAACAGCAAAACCTGTACGTGCAGTTGTACAAGCAGATGCGGTAGCGTATAAAGGGGGTTGTCAGGTGGTGGATCTGGAGCTCCTCTGCTTTACTTGCAATCGAACAACCGAAGGAGGTGCAACACCCCAGGTCAGCGCCATCATGGTGGGACGGCAGCATCTCCGATCGCGACATTTTCTGAAGTGTCACGACGGACGCCTCATTTTTTCAGCGCATTTCAGCATTGCACTCAGCGTATACCACGCTTCACTAATTGCTTCTTTTCCCTGACGGTTGACAGAAGTGGAATCCCACGATACCGCTGCGGGGATTTGAGTACGACGCTGGGGAGGGAGGGTTCGATGAGAATAAGGATGCAATTCGTCGGAGCGACGGGTACCTTCCTCTAGTTTTACAGTAATACATTCTCTTTTCCTTTTAATTTTACATCCTTACGATTTATTTGCTTCTATGACCGCCTAAACTATATGGGAAGTTTCAACCAGCAGCGCGCCACTGAGAGTAATGTACGCATCACCTGCATGCAACACCACCACTATCAGTGACGTTTTTTTTCGCATATAACTTGTGCTTACCAGATCAAAATCATCGTCTAGTCGACAAGCATACTGATTCTGAAAGTTTCATATTGATACGTCACTTTTCTGACTTGGAGATCACTTGATCACCAGTCAAGTGATCACCAGTCAAGTGATCACCAGTCAACTGATCACCTGTAATATCGCCAGTGCTTTCAGGAACCTAAATGAGTACGTACGCTAGAGTAGAGAAAATACGTTGTACAAGACAGGCTAGCACCTATCTACGCACATACTATCTGATTAATGGTGTCAGGTCAGATAGTATAACACTGCGCTGAACCTAACTTTTCCTACATGTTTTTATCAAGGACGGATAATTCGTTGCTCCAAAATTCAAGAAAAACAAGTTCGGTATATTCAAGGTTAAAATCGACATCTGTGACTCAAGTTTCCTCAGTTCTTGCGCAAATGGACAAACGTTTCAACACTATATACATTGCCGCCTAGTTTCAGATCTCCCTGTATAAATTCCTTTTGTGAACCTAGCACTGTATTTTCATATTATTTTCTGAATCGACTCGCTTCAAATGTCTCCTCACGTTGCAGTGCTTTGAATGGATTACAAATCTTTTCATGGACTATTTCGATCTAGCATTCCGATAATTATCTGTACTTTCCTAGTGTATGCTATTCACTATTATTTGGTTTGGCATCTACCGTATCAAGATCAATAAAGAAGACGATGCAGCACCCGTTGGATAAAGCAACACTAATCAATTGATTCAACGTTAGCAGCATAAAGTTCCACTATATAGAAAGTTTGCGTCCCACGAGCTGCAAAGCACTGCCTTCAGCCAATATGACCAGACGGATATTAAAGCTCGCTTACTTTGTTGTGATCATTGATCAGCATCACGAGATATGCCGTTGCCGTCTTCAAAAACATGTTTAGGTTGTCGTGAAGCTCTTGACTAAAAACGGTCGGAGTTTCTGCTGCGTTTGCCATTGGAGCTGTTCCTTGACTAGTATTTGTCACGGACGCAGCGAGCGAAGTCACGACGTTTGAAGTGGCAGGCAGCAGGTGTGAAAGGGCGTTAGCAGACAAGGATGCTTGAGCACTTGCCATGGCATGGGCCGAGGATTGGCATCGGCTGGCATCTTGAGCTAGTCGTGAGAGCTCATGTGTCTTGGTTGCCACACAATCGCTTCTAGGCGCTGGGTCTATGTCATTTGGCGGTGTGTCACCTATTTGGTCACCATGTTCATACACATCATTATTTCAGTTTCGTCAACTGTTGCAAAAGGAGTCAGTTTCTTACCTCTGATTAGACTGCACACTTCGACATGGGGGAAACCACCGGAATCTTTGAGCTTTTCAAGCTGCATATAATATCTTGGCCGTTCACGCATTAAACGTTCCCAATCCATCTCACCTTTTGGAGCGGTACCGGGAACACCTGAGAACCCCGTCACAAGCTTGAACTGACTATACTGCTGCATCAATTCAACATACTTGTCTCTCACTTCCACTTTTATCGTCATTAAATATACAAAAAGTCATCGGTCAAGACTTCAACTTTTGAAATATATCATTACAATGAGCTCACTTTCATGAAACTTGACTGTGCATAACTTCTTGAGCTCAGTAGTCAAGTCTGCCCAGATTTGAGTATCTAGCTCTTCATGGAGAGATGCCTTCCGCTCATTCTTTGCTTTCCAGCACAAAGACATCAGCAATTTTTCATTGAATAGATCCCATTTTCCATTTCTTTTGTCCACGCCAACGCACATTTTCTTGATCGGGGGCTTCGCACTATCGGAGCTACTTGAGCGTTTACTCTGTGGCTTGCGCATTCCAACATTAATTGAGGGCTGTGTTAATGGCACGGTGTCTGCTTCTGGTTTGAGTGCGGCAATACGTCGACATATGTCAAAATGGTGGTACCCATATTCTTTAAGCTGTCGAAATTTCGAAGTATATTCAGGTTTTGCCGCCAAAATTTGCTTCCAATCGCCTTCAGTTAGTGACTTGTCGCCGCTTACATCACTATATAAGTCGTAATCCAACATGAGACGCGCATACTTGGACTTGACTTGATCTAGGCATTAATTGTAAGAATACTTTATGTGAGAGGTCAAATACAATAAACGACTTTTGACTGCACCAATCATGAACGAGCTTTTGTAGCGACGATTGAGGTCCGAGACGATATCTATCCACGCTTGGGCTCTGATGCCACGTCTCGTTCGCCTCTGTGGATCCTGTCGTGCTGTTTCAAACAGCTCTAATAGAGTTTGCTCCATCGCAGGCTCCCAAATTGCGCGCTTTCCGCTCATATTGAAGAAACTTTTTATGCTATTTGAAAGGTAAAGGAATCTAACAATTATCTTGTTCAATAGTCTTGTCGAAACCAAAGCACGCACGCAATGATGTCGCCGTTGATTGACGCACATTGCCACCTACATGATGATCGTCTATGGTCTACCACGTCTTTACCAAACTGTGAACGACTGCAAGGTGTCATCTGCCGAGCGCGCACTGCGTATCTAAGTCATATTGTCTCGTGTGCCACACACGAACAAGATTGGCGAGTCTTACAGCAGCTTATGGAGCAGCAAAAAGACAAATCACTGAGAATTGTCCCAGCTTTTGGGGTCCATCCATGGTGGGTGTATGGAGACGACCTTACGACACTGAGAGAGATGTTGACATTGTATCCAACAGCACTTGTATGTAGTGAATCTAATTCAGGAAAACTTCAACTAGGTCTTCTAGTGTTAGATATTTTCTAACCCAAGCGTCAACATTTTTTGGTCTCATATAGGTAGGGGAAATTGGTCTGTGCCAAAGTGGTCGAGGACGTCAAATTCCTCTGACACTCCAAATATCGGCGTTTCTAGCGCAACTGAAGCTGGCGGTAGAGTTTAAGCGGCCTTGTGTGCTCCATTGTGTGGGATATTACAGTAAATTGCTGGAAATTTTAAGAAACGTAGACCATTTGCCTCCAGTTCTTGTGCTCCATTCGTTCAGTGGATCGCCAGACATGATGCGGTCGTTTTTGACAGTACAAGGTACCAAAGTTTACATCTCGCTTAATGCAAAGCAGTTGACAGATCCAAGAATGAAAAAAGCTGCGGCTTGTTGCAAAGAAGTACCACTAGAAGCACTACTACTTGAAACCGATGCCCCGGATCAAGCACCTTCAGTGGAATTTGTACAGCACATGTTCAATCAGGATGATAAAGACCTGCTTATGTTGCAAGAAGGTTGCACCGGTCTGAATGAACCTGCTATCGTGAAATTTGCGCTGAAAAGCGCAGCAATGATTCGATCTGAAGCAATTGAAGATTTAGCAGCCGCAGTGTACCAGAATTGTCAAGCGGCTTTTAGTCTTGATGACCTCGATGCCAATTAACTACTAACTGAATTGGTCAAGGAAGTGCAGTACGTAGACGTTAGGGTCTCTATCGGAATAACCAAAAGTATTCCGAGAAAAATACTCCTGCTTCCGCGTATTAAATTTCAAATGGATTAAACATCGCTGAGATCTCACCAGACCATTGACGTCACAATGGCTCTCAAAATTCTTTAAGGTCTGTTCTTGCTTTACGTTCAGAATTACCGTCATGCGGAGACGTATTCACCTTGAAAACTTTCCTCGAATTTTACGCGTTGCATGGATCGCTCGCTTGCCATTGGTTTTTGTGCTCGACTTTAACGTTTGCGGGTTTCAGATGACTGTATTAAACGAGAGATCATCGACCACCATCCGTTTCATTCTTACTTTCAAAGCCGATCTTTCTCAAAGCCGGATCTAGATTGTAGATAAGGTATTAGGGCGAAGTTTAAGCTCAACCGTCGGCAACTTATCTACTGGAACTCGGGAAAAATGAAAGCATGGCACTTAAACGCAGCTTTTTACGTCATCACTTGAAGTCTCTTGTAATTCCGCTTGTAAGTCTACATGCGGAGGAAGTGGTTTAGATGGTGACCTACAGAACAACAGCCAAACTTAATTTATAACGTTTGGTCAGAGTGATCGTAGAAGAAACAAGTACCCGTACCTGTAGTTCGTCGCATGGCACACGGGATCATGGCACTTTTGATAGAACGTACGCTGAGCAATATCCACGGCGAACATGACGTTGTTGCTTTTATGGGGTCGTCCAATATTTCCACACCAACGATTGCGTGTCATGTGATAAATTATCATCCAAGGGTAGGGACTATTCCACTTCTTGGCCTCCACAGACTGTTTTCGCTGGGTTCCTTCCCCAGATAGAGAAGCCGACTCATCCGAGTTGCTGGACGGAAACATTTGAATTGCTCGAATTTCTCCCTGAACTCCACCCTTGGTAGCTTGTGAGCGAATGAAAGCGTCTAGGGAAGGAAAAATAGACCTTCGGGACTCAAATATCGATCTTGTGAGTCTCCTCGTACTTGTGGCAGTCAACTGTTGATTGCACCCGATGGTTGGTTCACCTTCAAGGAGACGAAAAGGCCTAATCTGCTGATGATGTTCCACTACTTCGAGACTTGGATACGGACACACTAAAGAGTCAAGAAATGTCGCCTTTTCAAGCTCGCCAGATGGAGCTGATGAAGCCCTAAGCGAACGTAAAACCGCTTGTTTCCTAAATTTTGAAGATCCCAGGACGCGAAACATGCGATTTCGAGTGTATACACCTGTATCGATGAAAATTTGTTTTTTGTCGACGGAGTCATTTTGTGACTCTTTGTTGAGGAGAAACGGGGTATATAGCTGATCAGGCGTTTCTTTGTCATTGTTGACAACCACAAGATCGTTTATTAGCTTCCGTACAAACTGTTTGAGAGGAAAGAAGGAGAGTCAGCTACTTAATCAACTCATCACTCAAGATCGGACTGTCGTACAGTTCCTGCGTGAAGATTACTCGCAAAGAGATCGCCATTTGGGAGATGGAACTATGCCATCAAAACAAGCATTTTAGTGATACAGTGGCTCGAACCATTACCATTAATTAATTTTCTTGTTTCACGTACGATAACATGACGGCTAAATTTGGTGGGTGTGGATGAGTCGAGTTGGTGAATATCTTGGTATCGTACGTGAATGCCATATCTGTGCTGGAAGCATTGTAAATAGTTCAAGACCATTTGGAGAACTATGCTTAACTGGAAAGACTTACATAGAATTGGAGCTGTAATAATGACAGAAGTGTGGACACAAGCGCGTCGCCATCCACGTGCGGATTAATAGCACGATCGAATTCTAGATCCAAGTATAGTCGACAAGGTACGCCTTCACGAATGATTTCGTAAACGTGGCGTTGATCTGCGCGGGATTTCGTGTAATATTTCCAGAATTCCGCAAGGCTAGCAACAAGAAAACGACGTTTACCATCGCCAGCACTCTCGTAAGCAAATACACGGGGCGTATCGTCACTATGAACGTCTTCAGACTTCGGTAACATATTATGGGTAGTCATTGCTTGGTGCCGAAAAGCTTCGACTTGATCGGCGAACTCAAACGCTTCCTGTTGTCGAGGAAATGATAAAAAAATCGGTGCTGTGCCTTCCAGCTGGCACATCATTGAATGTGAAACTCGAAATTGTAGCTTTTCATAGAATGATCGCCAAACATCTGACATGCGCTTATCCGAAAGTCCGGACCCAGGCGGCTTGACAGTATTCGATCCGTAAAAGGCTTCGGCAGACAGCGTTTTCCTTCGCTTTATCATTTCACCACGCCCTGATCCAGCTGTACGACGCCGTGAATCCCGTTTAGCAAGACATTCTCTAGCCGAATTTGTAAGCTTAACGTTAGGAAATGCTGTATGCAAAGTCACCAAGAAATCCTCCGCTGCTTCTGTATTGTGGAACGCGTGAATGTCGTGGTCATTCGATACCTGCATTGTTTCAGCAAGCTTTGATTGCACTTTGAGTCGCTGTAATTGACTGAAGAAATATCCTTGTTGTTCCTTATCATTGACATCAACTACCAATAACACAGTCGACACAAATGGCGATGGACTCAACAACACAAAATTTTATATTTAGAGCATTTCAAGGATATAGTACATAAGCGCAATGAGATTTATACAAACCTGTACATGGAAAAGCACGAAAATGCATCTAACGGCAGTAATATAGTGGAATTTTGCTCCAAGTGGGTACGAGTATCTGGACTTTTAAGAAGATAAAGACCTTTTTGTGCTGAGTCCTGGATATCTATAGAGACTGTTTCAGAGTGGACTTTTAGCCAGAGTTGAACGTGAAAGGGAATCGTTTCGATTTCATCCTCTTCCGCGTTCTCAATGGCATCTAGAGGCGTGCCCAAGGTCCCTGTCCAGACACGGCAAGCTTTCGACTCGAAAACGGAGATCATAATTTACGGAAAAGCAATATATCCGACTGTTTCTTTTGAACCTGTGATTGGACAAAATACGAAATGGACAGATGGCTGCATTAGGTTGAATTCGTCACATTACACTTACTGATGAAACTAACCAACTTCGTTTGCCCGGGATGGAACCCGGGCTCTGTAGTGAGCAGTGTGTTGGAAGGGCGCGCAATTCCTGCAGCACCTCGCGTCGCATGAATTGTTTTTTTGGCGACTTTTTGACGAAATCGTGGTGTGCTGTACATAACTTAAGTTAAGTACAGCAGCTTACATATATGCATATGATTAGTTTAAGTCTAAATCTTAACACTAATAAAATCACATTTAATCTTGATTTATTTCGATCACGTGGATTTCTTGGGTTGGAGTACGCCGTGATTACGGCTGGAAGTTTCTCTTGGTTTTCTTGTGGTTTGTGGATTGTGTTATGGTCTCGCTTCAAGTGACGCGCAACATCACGGGGAATATAACGTGGATAATACAGTTTGTTTGCGTTTTATTACTGGTGTTACGTTTCTTTCTGTTGCTATCATTTTGTCGTGGAAAACTCGCGCTAGTACTCCCAGAGTGTTTGGAACGCGTGTGAGTCAGTGCGCTGCAGCGATATGAGTGACGACGAAAGGGTTATGAGACCAAACGTGTGCCGTAACTCGTCAGATGATGAAGTCAAGCCTGCCGATATGATGCGGCTGCTCGGAAACATTGTGGATCGGCTATATTAGGCTTGAAATGTCGAGCAGCGGTGAAGGACAGCGCGAAAACGTCGCACCAAGGCCAAAGAGAGACACCAAGATGAGTCTGTCCTCCCTTGGAGAGAGTGGTGACGATGGGAGGGGTTATGCCACTGGCTTACAAGGCAGGATGAGTTTTGAAGGCATCAGCCATGCCGGCAAGGATGATGTAGCCGGGTGCGTACACGCAGGGTGCGGCTAGCGCACAGAGGAAGACTTTCCTTTAAGCGGCATTCGCCGCTACTTAGCCGATACGCACTTATAAGAGGGCTTAGTAGGAGAGAGCTCTCCTACTCGGGGCCGAGATCCCCGGGGTGGTTTACAGATAGCTTTCGCTAACCCCTTGTAACAAGACATCCCTTATAAAGGATGGTAGCGTAAGGGAGAACTCCCTTAGGCTACAATACTCACTGCGCGCGCGACCGGGCGTAGTCGCGCACCTAGCTCCGCTAATGCCTTAACGGCAAGGCTACCTTACTAAGGGTGTAGCTAAAGGGAGCCCTCCCTTTAGCTACTGCACTCACTGCGCGCGCGACCGGGCGTGGTCGCACGCCTGGCAGTCTTAAGTATTTTTGTAAACTGAATATATTTAATATGTAATTAGCCTAAATTAATTTAAACTAATATAAACTATATGTAATACTAAGTAGAATATTCAAAATTCATACCTAGTTAAAATGTAGTGTACACACCTGTGTACCAACACGTGGATGGCTGACACACCACCACATCAAGAGCCCATGCCCTGATTGGTTAAAATAACCAATGGTTCAAAACCTTTCAAACCGGTCAATACTGACCTCAACCGTAGTGTACTCATGTACACCAACATTATATGTAACTCGAATGTAACCCCGTTACATCCTCCCCCATCAAGACTATTGCTTCGCAATAATCAAAATCTTGTTGGAGAAGTCCAACGCCAGTACCTCTGGCTGTCCATTGTACACCTTCAGTGGTGCTATGGACGCAAACTATTCCGACAACTCGGAAGTGGACACCTTTTGGGAGATCTCCCCAACGGCTGGCCACGCTGACAGCGCCGAACGGCGCTGTCGGTCATCCAACCCATTCCCCACACGTGGGGAAAACGCACTAACTCGTGCGCCACCATTACCCGCTAGGGGTGATACCTCCAGGTTGCCACAGGCAACCACCACCAATGAACCGTACTTGGTTCAAGAGGCCCGACGTGCCGTACGGGCACGGAAGGGACCTCGCGACCCTCAAAAGAGGGCTAAGCAGGCGGTCAATAGGGGTCTAGCCTCCTATACCCCTGGTCCAGCGGCTATACTGCCGCGTGAAATTGCGCATCGGAACCAACTCCGGGCCCGACTACTAACGCCCAAACATTATTCCGTTAAGTCCTACCGGACGCGCCTCGGGAAGCAGGCACGCGGTGTCCTCGTGGATATTATCCGCGACATTCCCATTGTTCTCCAGAGCGACGAAAGCGTCGAAGACGCAGAACAGGCACTCCGCGCCTAGACGGAAGGGGAGAAACGCCTCCCCAGTTTCGATGCGCTGTACAGCAGCTTTTCCGAACACGACGTTCGGGTAGAGAAGGCGCTACGCTTGGCCTATGCTCAGACCAAAGCGCAAGGGCAATTACCTGCCTCCTATTATACGCGCTCTGCTCTCGATGTGGTGCCGGAGAGCAATGCAAGCACAGCATCTGCCTCCGGCGAACTCCCAGCTAATGGGAGTGAAGGGGATTCTTCAGCCCCTTTGGTCGTTGACTCTCAGTGGGATTCTCCCGCTCGAAAGCGTCAACGACATGACGGCAATCCTGCCGCAGGGGGGTCTCGTACTCCCACGAGCTCTGGGAATGTGGATATCCTTTCCACTTCGCCAGGTACTGGGTCTCACCCCTGTGATGGCGTCGCGCCATCAGACGCTCCGCCCCATCCTGCCGTCGGGCAGCCTACCGGCCGCCCTGCCGGGTAGACCCAACAAACAAACAATAGATTCTTCAAGGTTGCTGGGGACGTGGAAGGCTCCCAGTGCGCGAGCCGTGGCGGCTACAAGCGCAGACCCGAGCTGCACCCGGTCGGGCAGCCTGCCGGCCGCCCCGCCGGGTAGGCCAAACAAACGGACAGGAGCATACAGGGCTGAAATCGGGGACTACTCCCGCCTCAAACCCTGGGAAACACACACGTGGCGTCAACGTAACCCGCGGATTTACTAATACGTTCACATTAAACGGGGTAAACCCAGTAGATGCATGCACCGAATTGTTTATGGCAAATTCGGTCATAGGAAGCATCTCACTCCAACTATTGGAGTATCCGGACAAGCTCCGGAGAATATCTTTTACAACGCGATTAACGCGTCCGTCTTGTCCATAAATGGAGTCTGGAACCGCTGCCAGGTAAGCATCTTGCTCAAACGGTCTACAAAGACCAAAATGCCGGTGAAACCGGCCTTTCCCTTCGGAAAGCCCTAAGATAAATCCATACTAATGGATTTCACGCGATTAACGCGTTACGTCTTGCCCATTACTGGACTCTGGCACCGCTGCCAGGTGAGCATCTTGCTCAAACGGTCTACAAAGGCCGAAACGCCGGTGGAACCGGCCTTCGGTAAAACCGAAGATAAAATCCAAATGGATTTTTAACACGTTGTTGGAACGGCTAATCCGCCAAAGGTTCACCTTCATATTTATAGATGGAATTGGCCCACACGAACAATTGGCAATTGCCAATTGTATGCTATAGGTTGACTTGGTCCACACGAACAGTTGGAAATTTCCAACTATTTCCTATAGCAGCTGAATCTGTTGAGGGTTTGACCCTATAGCACGACTCACAAGTGCGAATATACGCACCGACCCACTTGTACATTTTGGGTCACCAATACAAAGCGCTTAAAGCGCCGTAGGTCTTATCCCGACCTAAATTACCCCCGGTAGGGGCGTCATGTGCCTCAAAGAGGACTTTATATTTCAGTTCCTCATCATGAGGAACAAACACCCGCGGAGTGTCCTCCGCGCCCGTGCTATAATATAGCAAACCGTCACAGTATCTGTAACGGTGTAAACGAGCTTTAGCTTGACTTGACAGGGTTGGCTCAGATGAGCCAAGACCCTTTTCACCTAACGCGCGAATAAGCGTCGTACATTGTGGGTCTTTCTCAACGCCTGGCGTATGAGATCCACCACAGACGAGGTAACGAATGTAGCGTGAGCGAGCTCGTAATCGGGACGACGCGACAACGCGTCTGCAAGAACGTTATGCTTGCCAGGTTTATACTTAACCTCAAAGTTGTACTCCGCAAAGAAGGAGGGCCAACGGGCCTTCCGTTGCGAGAGATGAGGCGACTTTGTCGCTGTCCGTAAGGACGCGTGGTCAGTATAAACCACGAACGGCTTTGAGCCGAGTAGGTGAACCCTAAATTTGACAAGAGCATACTTCATTGCAAGTATCTCCTTGTCATAAACGGGATAATTTCGTTCCGCAGCTTCAAACACAATACAGCGTTCACGTCCCGCGTACTCTGCTTATAACAAAACACATCCGATTGCGAAATCGGAGGCGTCGCAGAAGAAGCTAAATGGTTTCCCAGAATCTGGGAGAGCAAGAACGGTAGCTTTTAACAAGCTACCCTTTACCGCTTCAAAAGCGTTTTGGTGTTTGGTTTCCCAACACCAGTCAACATCCTTCTTAAGAAGGCCCGTCAATGTCTTCGCCATTTCAGCGTAGTTCTCGCTGTATTTGTGGAGATATTTGGTTAATCCAAGCCACTTCCGTAAATCTCTAAGATTTAAAGGCGAAGGCCACTCCACAATGGCTTTCACCTTCGCGGGATCCGCCCGCACTCCATTCTTACCGATGAAGCATCCGAGGAAAGGAATTTCCTCAGCACCAAAGATACACTTGGATGCGTTTGCATATAACTTATGCTCTCGCATACATTCGAGCACAACTCGAATGTGTATCGGATGCGTCTGAACATCAGACGAGTCGCCTTCCGCACGACTATGAGCGAATATATCGTCGAAGTACGTCTGAGCGTACTTTCTATGAGGGCGGAAGATTTGAGTCACCAAGCGATTGAAAGTCGCTGGTGCATTTGAAAGCCCTTGTGGCATAACAAGCCACTCCCACAGAATGCCGCTAGGCGTGCTGACCGCTGTAAGCGGAATATCGGACGCTCGCATGAGCACCTGATAATACCCGGCCACCAGATCTAAGGCAATGTATACAGTACAGCCCGCCATATTGTTCTGGAGGACATCCTTCCGAGGAATCGGAGTCTGAATGGGTACAGTAGCTGCATTCAGCTTGTTGTACGCATGCACAATGCGCCACTTTCCGTTCGGTTTACGAACGCAAAAAGTGGGAGATGAATGGGGAGACTTACTCTCCCTTACCATCCCTGCCTCTTCTTTCCCTTTAAAGAATGCGTCGATAACGTCGCATTGCTCCTTGGGGAGAGGCCACTGCCTAGTGACGCATTATTTGGTTCCGGGAACCAAATCAATTTCATGTCGGACTCCCCGATCCGGTGGTAACCCCATCGGCGGGTTGTCACTAACGACATCTCCAAATTCCTTTAATAAGGAATGGTAAGGGTCCTCAGGATACTCGCGGATCTTGAGGCCGCTTCGGGCATTTAATGCCTGTTTGGTTTTCACCAAAACTGACTCGTCCATCGTGGATGAGGAGTTCAACTCCTCTTCCGGACGCAACACGACGACCTCGTCGATTTCATCTGCTTTCAAAGCAGTCTCAAATTCGTTGAAGGACATCTCCTCCAACGACAACAGTTCGCCTACCCCAGGCAACCGTTCAAGTCTTACGCCTTCTGTGACATTACCTGTCACACTATTCAGCATCCGATAGGACTGCTGAATACTGGCCTCGGGACTCATCCCGAGACCCAGATGGGGGGAGTCAACTGCCCCATCTATTGGAAGCGCCTCGCGCCTATCCAGAGGTCTCTACCTCTACCACCGGTGACTCGCCGGTCTCACCTACAACGGCGTAGTCGGAATCATTTCCGACGTGCGAAAGAGACGAACTTCGGGTCTCTTCGCTTGGAAGCGCCTTGCGCTTAACCACAGGGGTCTCTACCCCTACCACTGGAGTCGTCTCAGAGGAATCCACCTCTTTCAATGGCGACTCGCCAGTCTCGCCTATAACGGCGTAGTCGGAATCATATCCGACGTGCAGAAAAGACAAACTACGGGTCTATTTGCTTGGAAGCGCCTCGCGCTTAACCACAGGGGTCTCTACCCCTACCACTGGAGTTACCTCAGAGGAATCCACCTCTGCCACTGGCAACTCACCAGTCTCGCCGTTCACGGCGTGGGAATTAACCGCCGAATCCCCCTCGTTAAGGAACTCTTCCTTAACGCTATTAAGATTGATCATTTCAGACATCCCAATTTCTGGCATCTCAAGCATGAATCGGTTTTGCGATCTAGCAAAGGTGGTTTCATGACTCGCCAATGCTTCACCCGATCGCGGCTGCGTTGAGCCAATGAACTTAGACTTCCAGTCTATCCATGTCTCGTGATGTTCCAGCCACTTCATGCCCAGAATGAGGTCATACCTCGAGTCCAAATCCAGGACTAGGCAACATTCAAATCTGTCAAGTCTGCAAGCTTCAGCTTAAGGTCAATCGAGACCTTGAGTACAGAAACCTATACTCCCGTCGCTAGACGGGCCGTGACAACGTCACGAGAACGTCTCTCTAGGGCCTCGGCATACAGCCGACTCTTCTCAACAGAAGTCCGTCCGACATAATTGTCAGACGCTCCATAGTCTATCAAGACTCTCCAAGGCTTATCAAATCCTTTCACGTCCGCAGGGACTACCAGCAAACCTGGCTGATACACCAACTCGGTGCTAGAAAGCACCGCTTCCTTCGGGGCTTTGTGCTGTCGTCCCCTAACCTGGGGCTTAACAGCACCGGGGTGTCCCCTAGTAGGGCGCCCCGCACCTACTGGGAGCCGTCGTTTCCCGACGGCTTGGGCAAGGGCTTTTTCCCCACCCCTGTTCCCTTGTAGCGAGTGTCTCGCTGGGGATTTTGTGGACATCTGTTCCGCAGATGATCCACGCTTCCACATAGGAATCACCTTAGCGGCCCACGCCGCTGCAACATAGCTAAGAGCTCCGCCCCGAAGCTCTGCAAAAAATAGTCATAGTGACTCTTAGCGGAAGGTTTCCCCTCTACTTCGACCTGACTCAGGTCCATGGGTTCAGGACCCATCTTAGAGGAACTAAAGTTCCTCTCGGCGTTAAACGCCATCTTAAACGCCTCCCCCAGGGATTGGGGTCGGCATCGGAACAGTTCCAAACGTGCTGGACCTTGTTTCAGGCCTACCATGAAGAAGGGGGTTGACACATCGTCCGAATACGCTTTTGCGTACATCCCTGCCAGCAGGGTCTTCAGTCCTGGGACATATGTCTCCAAGTTTAGTGCCCTGACGGCACCTCAAAACGCCAGCTGATTCTGGAGAACCAGATAAGGCGTTGCGTACCTGTCCATAAGCTTTCGTTTAAGGTCTCCCCAGTTCGGGAACACGGTCGTGACCGAATCCTGACACGTAAACGCTCATGTACGGGATTTGCCCGTGAGATGGGTCAGTGCAAGTCCCACTTGCAGGTGAACCTCGATCACGTTCGCGGTGGCGAACGCGGTTTCAACCACTCGAAGCCACACATAAAGGTTTTCGCCTTACTCGCCGGTGGATTCCTTTATCTTAAAGGACATCGGAGGGCGCACCCCCGTAGACGCGGGAAAACTCCCGCGAAGACTCGCCCCATGGGCGATAAGGGCATTCACCTTTTCACACACGGCATTGAGTCCCTGCTCCACTAGATGGCGCATGCCATCCTCACCCAATATAGGTAACAGCCTTTTAAAGGCTTCCTGTTGGACGGGGGTTAGCGTACCCCAATCGTCCTGATCCATCCCTTGCAGAGGATGTTGATCACCAACACAGGTGTTGGATTGACTAGAAGTGCTACGAGATGTAGCCGGGTGTGTACACGCACGGTGCGGCTAGCGCACAGAAGAAGACTTCCCTAAAGCGGCGATACGCCGCTACTTAGCCGATACGCCCTTATAAAAGGGCTTAGTAAGAGAGCACTATCTTACTCGGGGCCAAGATTTCCCTTGGTTTACAAGTTAGTATGAACTAACGCCTTGACACAAGGCTCCCTTAAGAAGGGGGTAGTTAAGGGAAGGTATTCCCTTTCACTTCAACACTCACTGCGCGCGCGACCGGTCGAAGTCGTGCGCCTAGCAGTCTTAGAGTGAAATGTAAACTGAATATATATTAATATGTAATTAGCCTAAATTAATTAAACTAATGTAAACTATATGTAATACTAAGTAGAACTTACTCCATTGGTACCTAGCCGAAATGTAATGTACACACCTGTGTCCCAGCATTGTGGCAGGCTGCCACACCTCCACCAAGGGACCCTGCCCTGATTGGTTAAAATAACCAATATGTCCAAACCTTTCGGACCGGTCAATACTTACGTACACAACATATCCAAATGTAACCGAATGTAACCCTGTTACAACCGTGATGAATATGGCCCGGTGAATATTGTTGAGAAGCGGATATAATTGTCTTTATGGGGGGATGCAGCCGAGTACGCAGCGTAAGTACTAAACCGCACCCCCAAAAACGCTAATCCTAAGCGGATGTCGCCGCTGGAAGTGCTAACTGGGATGAAGCCGAATTTTGGCGAAATCGTGACGTTTGGGTCCCCGTGTACTGTGTACAGAAATTCGGGGACCAACACACTTGCGCATCGCGCTCAAATTGGCGTGATAATTGTAATAAGTCAAGAGACCGAGGGTTTCAAGGTCTTCCTCAAACGCGAGCAGAAGGTCACGGTAACGCTGCACGTCAAGAACGTGGAAACGCTGACCGGAGTACAGAATCGTCAGCTCAAGAATACATTGACGGATGATGAAGGAAATGCAGCTCAAGAAGAAAGCCAAGAGTTAGAAGGAGCTGCGCGCGGTCAAACGAGCAGAAACTCAAAGAAAATTACGACGAGCAAGGTCAAAGATTTACGAAGGAAGCGGGAAAAAAGGAGAAGAAAAAGAAATCGCGGTGGACCAGGGATCGACACGTGACTCGCCAGTATGCTGAAAGCAAAGCACAAGAAGAAAAAAACGAAGATAATAGCGAAGAGGAGAAACGTCGTGAGGTGAATATGATTACGG
Organism: Peronosclerospora sorghi; assembly: GCA_026184515.1. Lineage (NCBI taxonomy): Eukaryota > Oomycota > Peronosporomycetes > Peronosporales > Peronosporaceae > Peronosclerospora > Peronosclerospora sorghi. The sequence goes on along the minus strand of CM047584.1, from coordinate 4,787,491 downwards.
ACGACGACCCAAAAAATTATTGATACGGATTAAAGCTAGCCGGAAGGCAGTGGAACCGCTTGCTACACTCCAAGTTAATTGACCGCGGTTACAAGCAAAGCTTACCGATGGATGCCTATATTTTAAAAATATTGATGGAGATACTGTGGTTGTTGTCATCTATGTTGACGATTTGTTGATCAATGGAACCAAAGAGGAGTGCGTCAAGAATTTTTTCGTGGAATTGGAGGATTTGCCAATTAAAAATATCGGTCGCGTTTCGAAATTCTTGGGTATGCGCGTCAGTTACAGTGAAAAGGACGGATATTTGTTAGACCAAGATGTGATGATTAAGAACTTGCTCAAAACATATCACATGGAAAATGCAAACGCTGTGAAAGCGCCCATTGGCGACGAATATGAAAACGAAGCGTTAAAGCATCAAGAACTGATAAAAAATGGTGCTAGAGACGGTGAACCGTGAGTGAAACATTTTCAATCGTTGACTGGGAGTCTACTGTGGATTGCGCGTTGTAGTAGGAAAGACATAGCCTACTCAGTGTAAAGAAAGAAGCAGGTTGTAATGTCCTTTGTCTTATTGTATGTATGCGTAGCTACTGGACCGGTGAGAGTTCCGTCAAAGTCTTGTTCCCTGTCGCGCAATTGTCAGGTAAGTTTCTTGGCACTAGATGCACATAATACATGTATAGTGAAAGTAAAATTGTATTATGTAAAGTTACTTAAGTGTTCAGTCCCACTGATATGCAACTTGAGAGTTTCCTGATATGCAACTTAACAGTCGAGAGATGGCCGTCGCGAGATGGCCGTGGCACTTGCATCCAATTGGTCGAAAAACAATATATACTCCAAGTAAAGCATAAAGCGTGGTCCACAGTAAACTTGTATAGTCACTTTTTCAATAAAGACGTATACTTGAGTTCAACACAGTGCATAAGGCCACGCTCAGGGCGCATGCGCCTACAAAATTCGATTGGATGACTGCAAAAAGAATCCTGCGATTTTTGAAGGGAACTTGTGGATTAAAATTGCGAATGGAAGCAAATTCTGAATGGTAGACCCAAGGAAGATGTGAAGTGGCAATTACACGGGGGATTCAGATGCTGATTTCGGGGGGTCAAAGAATGACCGGAAATCTACGAGCGGTGGTATCGTGATGATGGAAGGAAGTGTCGTACATTGGATTTACAAACGGCAGTCGTGCGTGTCGCTGTCCACGATGTATGCAGATCTTTACGCTGAATCGGTTTTGGAATGTGAATTTATTGATTTCATGGAAATGGCAAGGTAAGTTGGAATTCAAGTGGAGATCCCGATGACGTTGCGTTGCGATAATCAAGCGGCGATAAGGGTGATCAGTGGAGATGGCAAGAGTTCAAGAACAAAACACATTGACATACGGGTGAAGTTTTTAATTTCTAAGGCTCAAGATGGCTTGATTACACCTGTTTACGAACCTACGGACACCATGTTAGACGATTTTTCACGAAGGGATTGTATCCGGAGAAGCTGAAGCGTATGCAGTGCGGACTTGTACTGATGGCGATCAAGATGGAGTAGGCGGATTTCAGCGGAAAGTCGAGAAGTAGTGTTGGAAGGGTGCGCAATTACTGCAGCACCTCGCGTCGCATGAATTGTTTTTTGGCGATTTTTTGACGAAATCGTGGTGTGCCGTACATAACTTAAGTTAAGTACAGCAACTTATATATATGCATATGATTAGTTTATGCCAAATCTTAACACTAATAAAATCACATTTGATCTTGATGTATTTCGATCACGTAGATTTCTTGGGTTGGCGTACGCCGTGATTACGGCTGGAAGTTTCTCTTGGTTTTCTCGTGGTTTGTGGATTGTGTTACGGTCTCGCTTCACGTGACGTGCAACATTACGTGGAATATAACGTGGATAATACAGTTTGTTTGCGTTTTATTACTGGTGTTACGTTTCTTTCTGTTGCTATCGTTTTGTCGGGGAAAACTCGCGCTAGTACTCCCAGAGTGTTTGGAATGCGTGTGTGTCCGTACGCTGCAGCGATATGAGTGACGACGAAAACAGTGAACCACTCGACCACGGTCGGACTATAAGATATCAACATTTAGGGTACATTTCCAATAAGAACATTGTTCGCTATCACTCATCTTCGCTTCAAGGAACTAATCCTTGCACGTTACAACTAGTAAAAGAGTACTTATGAGTGAAATTCTACAACAAAACGAAAGTATAACAGTGTAACAGCAGTAATAGAACGTACAACAGCTTTATATTCCACGTTAATTCCACTTGTTAATCCACGTAAACGAAACGTGAACGTAACGGTCTCCACACTCCACTTAAGAGAAAAACTTCCAGCTGAATAAACGCCGTACTATACTCCACTTGTGTACTTGTGTATATGAAGTTAAAATTCGAAGTGATTTTATTAGTATTAAGATTAAGACTTAAACTAATAATATGCATATATGTGAGATGGTTTACCTAACATAAGTTAAGTACCGCCCACTATGTTTTTATCGAAAAGTCGCTATACTCCATTTCATCCGACACGTAGTGCTGCAGAAATTGCGCGTCCTTTAAACAAACATTTCCACGATGCGACTTGTAACCAAGCAATTCAACTTCAAATAACAAGGAACTGTTTCTTTAGGGGAATGTTAAATCGAGACCCCAATTGTTAATTCGCCCCCCCCCGCCCATTTCTACACATCGATGTAACAATGTCCTCGATCAAATGTGAACCACACCAATTCACGTCCGACGTCTATTCTAGCTCTTGATACGTGATTCGCTGATTAGCGTACATAAACAAGTTGCTGTCATGTATTCCAACTACTATTTTCTCCCTCCTATCAATGTCAGGCCTGCGTATATCACCGGCTAGATGATGATATATAAACATCAGCCGAGGCACGAGCTAATAGTACCCCGGCTAGATAAATAAACCGTGTCCCTTCATCACCAACAACAGTTTACGCGCGTGCAAATAGGACTCGGCATCTGATGTGTCGCATACGTCCTTGTGTGTATTTCTCAGCTTTTCTTCGTTCCGTCACGTCCTCCTCCCCTTCGTTTGGTGGCGCCAAGCTTCCATCTATGCTTATGGTCCGAGAAGATATTTTAGCAGTATATTTTCCAGCATTTAGTTGTACATGCCCATGTTTCGATGAATACATTCCCAGCACGAGGTCCGTCATTTCCCCTATCCAGTCGTCTGTCGACCCGAGTTCCACCAGTTCGGGCTTCACGTCAACGATATTTCTCACAATGGTACCTTGCGGTCGCGCGCTCGAGGCTTTGCCGTTGGTGAAATCAAACGACGAGATGACACTCGCGCCTTTGAAACGAAAACGAACAAACAAGTACCCATCTATTTTCAACCATTCGCTCCAGAGAAGCACGACACGGTTCTCTTCAAAGTGGCGACGCAATGCTAGGCGATGCAAGACACGCGTGGGCTGCGATTTCGGTAGTTGCACCGTGTCCAGGATGATGACATTTAAATGATTCTTCTCGAGGATACGCGTTCGGAACTGACCGAACAGCTCAGAACTGGCCGAGAGCATGCAAGACCAAGTGGCACGATCCATCGCTTGGAACATAATCGGAAACACGCGCACTTCCTCCACTAGAAATGAAATGCCCTGCACATTTTGCTTGAGATAATGTTTGCCAACCATTTCCGACTTCACGTGTGCGATACCATTCGTCTCCACCAACGAATCCACATGACGGTACTGTTCCTCCAAGCTTACATTCAGGTCCGAGAAGATCACGTCGTCCGATGGAGTCGGACTCGTGGCCTCCTTCGCGTCGTCCCGCTCGATACCGCGTCTTGTCTGGTTGGGATATCAAGGAAACGCGTCTGACGCCACTTGCTGCTGATACTCGCCCATGACAACTTCCAATCGCTTGGCCATCGTTAATTGGCCCTCAAGCATTGCACGTAGCTTTAGATTCTCGACCACTGCTTTATTCGCTTATTCTTTTTGACGCTCGGCGACTTGTTTCCATCGAAAAAACACGTCCTTGTCCTCATCACTGGCGCAAAAGGCTTTCGGGCTCCCGACATGATTTAAACTCGAGAGGGTTTCCTCGAGATCCACAATCTTGCGACGGAGGTAGTCGAGATCATCTTTCGCACGTTTCCGACGCTGCGGCTTGGCTTTCGTATACGGAGTCAAGCGAGCATCTTTCCCTCCATCTCCCGTCGCACGAGTTCCAGTATTCATTTTCACAGGATGCTCCGCTTTCTCGACCTTGACGACGGTCTCGTGCTCGCATGGGTACGGGCCGTCGGGGGGATCGAATGCATTGGCCACATACGCTGGTGGGGGGTGCCCATAGGGTGGAGGTGCGGGTAGGGCCACACTATAAAAAGGGCATTGTTACATCCATGTGTAGAAATGGGCGGGGGGGGGCGAATTAATAATTGGGGGGTCGATTTAACATTCCCCTTCTTTATAGCCAAAGTTAAAGGGTCGCCCTACCCGCACCCCCCTCCACCCTAGGGGCACCCCTCACGTGACTTTCGACCAATAGAATTAGCTCCTAAAGCTAGATTGTTCGAAAGGAGTCTGGCTGTCTAAAATGAGCCATTTGCCTAAACTGACCGCGTGGGGGTGGCACTAAGGTAACCATACAGCCTTGTTGCCAATCGATCCGGACAAAACCTTACATTTCTGTCCCGATTCCTATGATTTTTTTTGAGAGGTAATGTCATTTTCCCTTTAGCACCAACTCGAATTTCAACTCCTCAAAACTACAAAATGACTCGTTATGCAGGCGTGGAAGTTGGCGGTACGACATGGGTCGTAGCCATTGCCGAGGACCATCCGGAGAACATTTTAGAGAAGCTTAAGGTGGATACAACGAGGCCCGCTGATACGATGAGCGTCGTGGTGGAATGGATCAAGTAACGCAAGTTTGATGCGATTGGTATTGCGTCGTTTGGACCCGTTGAACTCAACAAGAAGTCGCCAACTTACGGCTACATCACGAGCACGCCCAAGGCCAATTGGGGTAACATCGAATTGGTGGGCGTGTTTAAGCGCGAATTTCCACACGTGCCCATCGGCTTCGAGACTGATGTCAATGCTCCAGCTTTGTACGAGGTGGAATACAGTGGTCAAGGAGACATCAGCAGTGCTGTGTACATCCCAGTCGGCACAGGCGTCGGCGTTGGTGTGTGCACCAATGGGAACGCCATTCACGGCTTTATGCACCCAGAGGGTGGCCACATCGCTGTGCCGCCTGCCACACAAGACATCGAGACGGACTTCAAAGGTGTGTGTCCATTTCACGGCAATTGTGTCAAGGGCATGGTGGCATCCAGTTCCATTGCTGCACGCACAGGTGTAGACCGTCGCAACTTGGCCAGTATTACGGATGACGATCCGGTATGGGATACAATTGCGCATTACCTCGCTTACTTGTGTGTCAATGTGACTTTTCTCACGACTCCTGACGTCATCGTGATTGGTGGTGGCATTGACCGTCGTGAAAAGCTGTTCGACCTCATTCGCGAAAAGTTCGTTGCTCGTGTAGACAAGTACGGACATCAACTGCCAGTGGAAAAATAAATTCGTGCGTCATTCCACCTGGCCATTGGTCTCGTGAGTTCGCTTCACCTGGCTCGCCTGGAGCTGGAGCAAAAGGAGGTAGTTCAGGGATGATGGAGATGGCTGCTTCGCCGCGTTTCCAAATCTGTAGAAGAAGGTAGATGATGTTTATGAATCGTAATTCCTTTGAGCTCATGTTGAAATCAATTCACAGTACAAAAGCGAGAACCAATTGTGTACCCAGAGAAACGTTATGACCGTGGGTCACTGCTCTGCCGACGTCTGATCAGGCGCCATCAAAAGGTCTAGGCAAATACTTCTCTACGCCTCCTCATACTGTAATAGTGCGATTACCACACCGTAACCACGTCCTCATGCTGGGCATTCACGTCGTACGGCAATAAGCGGACACAAATTCGATATTCACTTTGGCGGCTTTATAACTTATGAGACCAGCAACTAAGCGGGTTGTATCGCTGAAGCTCGAAATCGAAGAATTGGACTACTGTAGTTTTGCGAATTCAAAAGCGCAAGTTGCTTCCAATGGAAAAACACGCTTGGCGTGAAATAGCACAATGTCGCCTTCCTGTCTTCCATCAAGTACTTGTAACATGATACACGTGAAGGTATGAAAGTTTCTTTCCCTGGGTCAACGCCGAGTAAATTTTTAATGCATACTAATACCTTGTCTGCCTCATTGAACATGATATGGCTACATTAGTGCCACCCCCACGCGGTCAGTTTAGACAAATGGCTCGGTCAGTTTAGACAGCCAGTTTTTTCGAACAATCTATCTTTAGGAGCTAATTCTATTGGTCGAAAGTCACGTGGGGGGTGCCCCTAGGGTGGAGGGGGGTGCGGGTAGGGCTACCCAAGTTAAAAAACGTTAAATTCTATATGAAATCAGTGGTATTTCTTTTGAAGATGCAAACAGGAGTTTTTAAAGCAGGATCAAATAAATTACCTCTTAAAACAATAAAAACATCTTCTAAATCAAAAATAATAAACGGGAATGTTAAATCGAGGGATAACCTATTCGAACATGATGTTTTTCCTAACGGCACATGATTGAGTAAACATCATGTGCGAATAGGTTATCCCTAGATAAATGATGTTTAAATTTTAGCAATATCTCGCTAATCTGCAATCCTTTTGAGTCATGTTCGAGCGGTTGACTACGCCGAAAATAAGGCAATCAAGACGGCTATAATAGCAAAACCAGGGCAACCCACCAATATCGAGCTATACCCGTGGTTTCTTTGCTATTCTTGACAGCCCTCTTCTTCGAGTGAGCAATAGCGGCTACATTCGTCGCGTAAAAACATGTCAAACAAAAAATATACATAGGTGGAACTAAGCTTATGACGGACCTGCACGTGCGGCAGCAACGTTTTTCTGATACTGCTACTTTTCTACCTTGCAACACTGTCCAAGGCTTTCCTTTGATGACTTGGCTAATGGCATACTACCCGAAACCAGCTCTTCCGAGTCGACGTCCTGCACAAAAGTTTGCTGGGCAGTCAAGCCATTGCTGCTTACCGCAGCTTCTAAGTCTGGGAATGCAGTAGATAGTGCGTCTGCAGCCTTGGTGGGCCAAGTGGCAGTTGGGTCACAGTGCATCGCCTCAGAGGGCAAAGGCGTATGTCCATGAACATTTCTAAGCGTCTTTGCACCCTTCCCAATAGCAATAACAATTGACCGTAAAAGATTTTGGCTACTTAACTCGCCAGTATATATTTAAGAAACCTTGGAGATCAAGTAGCTTACCATCTCGATCTGGTTGTCGCCGTTTTTAATACATGCCCCATGCCTACATATACGCCAACATATTATTTTAGGGTGAACTCTTGCCTCTAAACAACATATGCTTAGAAAGTTACAATGGTGTATTGCCCTTGCCGTCAACGGCACTGACATTGGATCGACCCGTTTCAATCAATAGCTGGACGATTTCTAAATTCCCTTTTCCAACTGCGATATGCAATGCGGTCATTTTCTTCATGTCCACTGCATTTACGTTCGCTTTGGCTTTCAACAGCAACTTTAACACCGTGTCTTCCTCATACTCTGAGTCATTTGCAGCAGTCCGAAATAAATTTTCAATGCTTTAAATACTGCAAAGTATTGCCTAACAAACCTGTTGCCAAATGCAGAACCGTCTGTCCAGACGAGTCTTGTACATTTAAGTCTGGTTTACCTTTCAAAAGAGTTTGAAAGATTTCTTAAAAGCTCCGAGGTTGCTGAGCCAGAGCTAGCATAAGTGGCGTAAAGCGATGCTTCTTCTCTTGGAGATTGAGCATAGCCCCATTTGCCACGAAATATCGCACAATTTCTAGTTGATCTTCAGCCACAGCCACGTGCAGCACTATCGAACTCAATAGTTGTTATAAAAATAAAAACCATTGAAATTGATGTATCTGTCATACCGGACTCGCATTTCTTGTTCTGGAAATCCCAGTCGCTCCGCAACTCAATTACCTTCTCTAGGTTGCCGTTTGCTATTACAAGATTCAAATATCAATACGAAAGAAGCCTTGCGCACTTAGAGTTGTGTTCCTGCAGCGCGTAGTAATTGCGCCATCTACTTCTATAATATAAAGGTATAACCTATTCGCACATGATGTTTACTCAATCATGTGCCGTTAGGAAAAACATCATGTGCGAATGGGTTATCCTTAAATCGCCCCCCCCCCCGCCCATTTCTACACATCGATGTAACAATGCCCTTTTTATATTGTAAAAAAGTTAGAGCTTATGACCGTCGCCTTAGGAGGCTAGCTGGATCGACGAGTCGCTTTTTTGGGCGACGAGTCGTTCCTTTAAGGTAATATTTCCAAATATAGCTATAATTTCACAGCCAATTCGTGGTTCCTGAATTTTTTTGAAAACTCCGCCAGGACTTTGTTAACTTTCACCACAAGGCACGCGCTGCGATTGACGATGTGCTGCCAAATGTCGGGTTGACACACGAGCAGAGTCAGCACGATGGAATCGTTATGGTTGTATATCCAAAATAGTTCCTAGCGCGTACGAAACCTTTAAAACACTGCGTCAGGTGATGGGATGCCGCTTGCCGATTGAATGTTGGTATTGTCAAGTAGAGTTAACGAAGATACCGATGCAATGAAGCCTTTGACGGCCCTAGCAGTAAATAATGAGACGTCGGGAATCAGCTTCCACGAAATTACGGACGGGCACGCCTCTGGCTACAGTACTAAAGTTTTTGCGATCTACAACAGCTACTTTGAGCGCATCTTGTTTCTGGATGCAGACAACGTACCATCGAGGGACCCAACATATTTGTTCAGCTCGCCAGAATTTTTGGATAACGAAGAAGTGTTCTAGACGGACTTCTGGCATCCCAAGCACACCATCTTTAATATTCATAATCAGTCGCTTTTGTGGAAGCTAATTGACACTCCGTTCGTCGACATGTTTGAGGAGGAAAGCGGTCAGATCCTTATCGATCGACGGCGCCATGCGCAAGCACTAGAGCTCGTCAAGTTTTATTCCTTTTACCGGCCATCATTTTTTGACACTATGAAACTCGTCCATGGAGACAAAGATCTCTTTCGTCTTTCACGGCTCAAGCTTGACGCTCCATTCCACATGATGAAGACGCCGCCTGCGATAGCTAGCAAAATTATTAATGGAAGTTTTTTTGCGGGTTGACCATGAAACAACATGACGCTAAAGGTGACGTAGTGTTCTTTCACCGCAACTCACACAAGCTCATGGGTGAGCCACTTCTTGAAGAAATCTGCTACAAATCTCGAGCTGTTGCGCTGGCACGGAAGAAATAGAGATTCGACAGAATTTTCGACGGGAGGGTAAGGAAATTCCGACGTGGTATGAGATAGATTCCATTGATCGGGCTGCAGAGACCTCACCGTCAACGCTGGAACCTCCCGATCCTAACGGATACCCAGATTCTATCGTATGGACGCACATGCTGTCGTTCAGCAATGCATCGAAGCAAGAGGATTACTACGTTGAGACATACAACGCAGAACCTGAATTTCCGAAGTCACAAAGCTGTTATGGCTAACGCAACGTGAACAAGAGCAAACATTTTTAAGCCCAGGAAGTGTTTGATCTCCCTATTGCGGGACTTGAAATGAATCTTTGTCGCTTTGCTGCGGAGGCGATGGCGATTAAGCAGGCAAATAGGTTGACAAATAGATAGAAACGCATCATCAAATGCAATATATACGTTAGTGTTTTAACCTCGAGACCCCTTCGAAACTCAACCACGACTTAGAAGCTAAGCTCACTTTCGCGCTTTTGTGGTGGAGCGGCTGATCAAGTTTTTGACGCTTGATCAGGCGGTACCACGGCGCCCGGACTGCCGACTAACGAAGGGGTCCTCCGGTTGTCCTTGACTGCTTATGTTTCTGCTCACCTTGTGTACCCGACGGCCTAGGCGTGGGTCGCTCTCCAGGTGGCGGAGATGTAGACACGGCAATTCCTTGATGCAAGATTGGGGAACTTGTAATGAGTCGATCGAGGTGCTGATCAGACGTGATCCGGTGTAGTCCAGCTCAAATCAGATGCGAACAGGCTTGATCAGCGGTGATCAGGCTTGGGCAGGCACCGAAAGTCGTTGATCAGCTGTGATCAGGCTTGATCAGGCACCAAAAGTAGTTGATCAGCGGTGATCAGACTTGATCAGGTGCCAAACGTCGCTCAGGTACAAGTTGGTGCGGTCTGCGAGTTGTTGATCGCGAGTCACGAGTTGCAGAGTGTCGATCAGGTGTTGATCGGCGAAGGGGGTACTTGATCAGGCAGTGGAAGTCTTCACTGCCCGATCACGGAGCCTCTGAGTCTTCAAACAGCTAAAGGAACACCGAAATATATGTATGCCTAGCCTAGACCTACGAGGAGGGGGG
>CM047584.1:4761713-4777037 GCA_026184515.1 Peronosclerospora sorghi | reverse complement strand
CCCCCCCAAATAAGGCCCTATAATAAGGCCCGTTATTGGGCCCAATTATAACACGCTTTACGACACTTTCTTCTTCTTTCGCCGAGCGCTGCTGCTCCCGCTACTGCGTCGATGGATAATGTGCCGTTCTCTCACCTTTGTTGTTTTACCATTCCAGCGCTTGGCACGTGTGAGAATCAGCAGAAAAGCTGGAATTGAAATCGTAGCTATTGCACTAGGAATAATGGCAACTGCAGCAGCAACTTTTTCAGCTACTAGACCTAGCGAAGCTTGTGCATAGCTTCTTGTGGAGCCTCCAACCTTAATGAATTCGTCTTGCTAATCGTTCAACTGCACTTCACACATTTGACGCCATTCGGGGGACAGCTTGAACTCATCATATATTGCATCTAATCTTCCATCTCCTTTAAGTGCAAACACTGCCACCGCATCAGTTTTTCTTCCAACAAAGGCCTGTGGCGTGAATTCTTCGATTGATCCTCCGGGACGTAACCACTGTTGCATCAAAAACTGGCGTCAATTATCAAGCAACCCTGAGCTATTCTTTCCTTCACCTAAGGATACTTTGCTGGATGTGACTTGAACAGAAACAGAAAAACGGAATTGGTGCAGTCAAAGACTCGACTGGCTTTGCCATCCACGTAAAGCTGGAACTGAGCACGTTTGCCGTTAAGAGGGTCCAGCAATACGTCTAACACAGGCAATGCGGCATCGTCTAGTGCCTGCACATTATCGAAAAGAAAAAGATTGCGCTCGGGGCAGACACGCAATGGCGTAGCCAAAAGAGTGCGCAATGTCTGCTTGATGCTATAATTGGTTTCCAAAAAATTCATGAACCACGAATTGACTGTGAAATTATAGCTATATTTGGAAATATTATACCCTAAACGAACGACTCGTCGCCCAAAAAGCGACTCGTCGATCCAGCTAGCCTCCTAAGGGTCATTAGCTCTAACTTATCTACAATATAAAAAGGGCATTGTTACATCGATCTGTAGAAATGGGCAGGGGGGGGGGGGGCGATTTAACATTCCCCATAATAAAAAGAATATATCTGTTACATGCTTAATTTCATCACCGACAAGCAAAATGCAGTGCTGTTTTAGTTAAAACATCCTGCGTTTTGTGCCGCTTTGCACAGGCAAGACATAGTGTCCAATTTTACTTGCTGTTTCCTGTACAGCAAAAGTCTCACATGCTCGCAATCTGCATCGAAGGAAGTTGATACATCACCAGCCACCATCGCGTTATTTTGAAATATTGTCTTTCAATTGATGCTAATTAAACAGAAAAAAGATTGAAAATTACAACTGGTGTGTACGAAGCGATAGGCTGGCTGATTGAAATGACGCAATTGTGAAGTATGCGTCATTCTTTAGCAACCGCAGGGGTTCCCCATCGCACTCTGCATCAAGTGCAGTAGCAGCATAAACATCATTACTATATTCAGGTTCCAATCTATTGACCAAATCGAACAGGGTGAGATGACATGTAATTCCTATTTTCAAATAAGTTACACACCGCCAAATATATCATGTTCAGGATGGACATTTACTGCCTGATTGTTATCATTATTCGGGCCATGACGTTGCGGGGAGTTGGACACGGAGCATGCAGGAGCTTCGGCGTTCTCCATTCTGGATCGGTCGATGGACGGAAAACGTAGTCACTAGAGCGAGTGGGTCGGCGGCTGGTACTTTTGTCACTAAATGGAGTATTAACCGGTTATAATGGAGCACACAAGTAAGCGCACAGGACGCCCCGTCCATCCTCTTTGGACATACTTTCATCGTGGAGAAAAGCGCAACAAATACCATTATCACGCTTTTTGCACGTATTGTGTAGCACAAGAGGGTCCAACGAATGTGCCTCCTATTCGTGGCGTATCAGCTGAAATGTTACGACATTTGCAGGGTTGTCGTCATTGTCCTCGTGAAGTGGTGGATACAATTAAAGAGCAATGTAACCGACGGGACCAACGACTCGATGCGAAAAAGAAGGGCAATGGAAGTAGTCACGTTACACTAGAAGAACAAGGGATGCTCTTGAACACGGTAGCAAATTCAACCGCAGATGACGCCACTACTGTCATCCATTCATCGATGGACACTCCAGTGACAAGAAAAAGGAAAGAAAGCGACATGTACATGTACGAAAGCGGACATACAGAAAAGAAACATCGAGTAGACTCTGGACAGGGAGTGGCAAGTGACCAGTCAATGCTCGGACACAACGATGGTTTAAATAGCGACATAATGCAAAACTGGAGGACCCAAATCTTGCAACTAGCAGTAGCGTCAAAAATACCACTTTCCAGTTTTTATAGCCGTGAATTCCTCGAGTTGTTGCACGCATTAAGTCCTCTGAAGCTAAAAAGTGACGATGAACTGCTCCAATTTATTGCAAATCCAAAGTTTTTACATGAAAGTGAGGTGAAATTTGCACGACAACAATTAGATCGTGTGAAAGAAGGAATGTCGAATGTCACGATAAAAAGTGGAGTCACCTTAAGTGTCACATGTTGGCGGACACTTGATCTGCAACATCTTGTTGCCTTTACACTTGTGAATTCGAGTGGAGACGCTGCTTGCGTTCAAGTGACAGATATAGGTGGACACACATTTCAACTATGCACTTGTACGGATGATCGGACTGAATCCATGCCATTGGTCTGTCCCGCCCAAATGCCCCGATTTGTTCATCTCCTTGAAGATGTTCTAGCGGATCTCAAAGATCAGAACATTAATGTGATTGCAATTATCGCGGACTCAGCTGCAGTATTAAGTGCGGCAAATCAAGTGTGTCGGAGTCCAACATGGCGTTCGTTGCTAGTTCTTCCTTGTATTTCTGCAATTTTGACGTCTTTAGCTGGGACCATTTTGACACATGAAGGGTATCGTGCTACAGTGGGGCAACTTGTAGACATAGCTGGGTACTTTTCTAATGCACGACTTCAAGCCTTATTACGTGGAACTTCCGGTGAGCAAGACGCTCATATTCCTTTCCCCATGAGGAATAACTGGTTCTCGTTTGTCACTTGTTTAACCAAAGTCTTGCATTATAGCGACCATATCATGGCCCTCTGTTCGAGCCAAGACAAACACGGAAAGTCTGGTGCAGTCCCGTTAGCCCTGCGTGAACTCGTGCTTGGAAATAACAAGCAGCTGTGGAAAACATTGCGTGGCGTTGAGGTGCTGCTTACGCCGTTACGAGAAGCATATAGTCTGTTTTTTCAGCCTCAAGTTTCGTTAAACGAGACCAATAGCGCATGCGACACTGCTGATGAAGATACGAGTACGGTGCATGGAGGACTGACGCTTGCTCACGTCATGTACCAGCTCGGTAGATTGAGTCAGCAGTATGCGACTCTGGCAGAGCCTAGTCACTTCCATTCGTCGTCCAGTGTCAAGGATGAGACGAGAATCGTGGCACATGTTCTTCATGAACTGTTGAACGTAATGTGGCAGCGCTATGACTTACCCACGATGGTCCTTGCCTATGTCTTTGACTTTCATATGGACACTGAACGTCTCAACATGAGGAGAAAGACACTGGAATGGGAGACCGTGTCGTCTTACTTTCATTTGTACTTCCATCGCTGGTTCTGTCAGTCTCAAGACGGCGAAGTGAAGGATTCGACGGTCTTGACTCCGATTTCCAGAGAGAGAGTCGATGAGATTCTCAATACATACCAACTTAGTCAATTCCCGTTTGATACCAGCACGACAAGTGACTACACGGATGTTTCGTCGTTCTATTCGTTCGTCTCGGATACGCACCCTGAGATCTGTGCGCTTTGTTGTCGTGTCTATACTGTTGCATTGGCTTGTGTCGATCTACGTCGCGTGATTCGTGGTCTGGGCGTCGTGCCTTCCGTCGCGCAGACTGTGAAAAGTCCTGAAAAGGTGGAACTACTGCTTCACGTGGGTTTTGCGACGAACTATAGGAAGAAAAGACACATCAGCACGTCGTCTAATAATGATGACAAGATTCTCTCAGAACTCTTGCAAGTGAGTTATCCAGAAGAGCTTCTGTGTAATGTGGATGATTGGGAAATATTTTCGAGCGAGTGGAGCCAATTTCTGGCGCATGAATTGACATTGGACGAGTTGGAACAGCTGCAAAAGAACGGAAGCATTGAGAGGCAGCAAGACACGAATGAAGAATCAGTGTACTTGTCCCTTGACCAACTTTTCTTTGAAGCACTGCCTCCATTACATGGTGCATCGTATGTAGCAGGAAGAAATTCACCAGCATCTGTTGTCTTATAAATCCACGAATGATTCATACTATCGAGCTGATGCAGTCTCGAGGGCACCGTAATAAGCTACTCCACGGAGGAAAATATTTGTTCTCGCGGATGAGGCTAATTCGGGAGATACTTTTGCGTCGATTAATGCTATTTACGCTTGTTTCTAGCAGCACTTGGCAACAATGAAAGCGCGTGCTCGAATTCGTCGCTCGCTATGAACGTTTTGAGAATCATATTCACGTTTAGTATATTGAACGGCGCGTGTGATTAACCTGTTTGGTGGGGATTGTTTTGATCTAAATACACGGTACCCAAGCTCTAAAGTACTCGCGCTTCCACAAAAATCTGGTCGCTTGATGCTCATTTCATTTCTTGTGCATCGTCCAAGCGTTTATGCTTGTAACATTCTATGCCAAAGTTGAGCCTGAAGTCGTTGAGCAACAACGAAGCGAATGTGCCCGCAAATGTCGTTGCCCAGAGAAGTTCACTGCTGCTTGTAGGCAATTAGAGATGAAAAAGAAGATCTCGTTTGTTTTTTTTTTCGTTTAGATCGCGTGTCTTCAAGCTCGTGTGCCAGGTTTGCCAAAACCGTGGCGTACTCGTGGGATAGTTTAACATTATGAAAAGCAGTGAATCTCGAGTACGCGTTTGTTTTCCTGGCACTATTCAATATACGAGAAGGCTCTGTACTAACTACTAGCGGACGGTCCTGAAGACGTCGCGGTCACCGTACCCTTGACTGGTTGGAGCTGCTTTTCCGCGACCTTCGTGCGATATCGTACAGCAGCGAGAAACTGGAATATCTATCGGACGTTCCAGCGCTCTGGTTGCTAGCATTTGCACTCTTTGAGTCGACTGGAATTAGACTTGATAATGCTCCAATGGATGGATAAATATGTTCTCGGGCTCTCGTTCGGCCTGTTTTAGTTGCACTGCCTTTTGAAAGAATGCACAACTGTTCGTCATCACTCATCTTCGTCCAGGCGTACTACTTCGTTGGTGTTCCAGCTACGTTGAGAGTTACTTATGCACGTAATTCCACAACAAGATGAAAGCAGAGAAGTGTAACAACAGTAATAGAACGTAAAGTAATTTTATTATCCACGTTATATCCACTTGTCAATCCACTTCAATCGAAACGAGACCGTAACAAACTCCACACTCCACGAAACAGAGAAACTTCCAGCTGAAAAACACAGCGTACTGGGCTCCTCTCCAGTACTTGTCCGAGATAAGTCAAAATTCAAAGTGATTTTATTAGCATTAAGACTGGGAATTGCTATTGCCACCCCAGTTTTGCTATTGCCACCCCAGTTTTGCTATTGCCACCCCTTCTGCCACCTTTGGTGACGTTTTTGTGTACCCTGGGTTATAACTGCATTTGAACATGCAACAAAGGGGGCGCGATTGTGTGGTGAGTGCGGGGCACCTACCCACGACAAGCGGATCTGTCCTCAGCAGGTGGCCAAGCAAGATATGCGGGATACCGCAACATACAAGAAATTTATCCACACCACCGTGTTGCCATAGTAAAACTTGCACTCTTACGTGCACACGTCATTGGGCATAATTGTAACAGGGTTACATTCTGGTTGCATTTACAGTCTTTCCTCAGATAAGTTATAGCCTTGGTTACAGAAAAATTTATAACTTATCTGAGGATATAACTTACATGAAATGATGCATTACAATATACTGTTTGGGTTGATATCGTCACATTATACTTTCTGAAACCAACCAACTTGGTCTGGCCCGGGATCGAACCCGGGACCCTCCGGTCCCGCGGTGAGTAGTGAACCACTCGACCACGGTCGGATTACAATATACTGTTTGGGGCTTGCTGCATGTAAAGTGAAAACAGTAAATACACTAAAACGAAGCCAACTTTTTGCTGTAAAAACCAAAGCAAACAAACTAACAAAAAAGCACTGTCGTGCCAAACAGCTTTTGACGCGCCGCAGACAGCCCTCACCAGGTCAGTAGGTGATTTCTTTGCTTGAGAAAGAACATAAGGAAATCTTGTCAGGCTGTTCTGGGACTGTGATCTGGGGCTAAATATGTGAGGTTTGCCCAAACAGAAATTAAAAATGCAGTCACGCCTAACCAATGCTCAGCGACTTGAGATCTGTCAGTACAATGCCACCAGTAAGATTGGCCAGACCGCATTGGGTGTGTGGGCGCAGGAGAAATTTGGCTCAGTTTCACAGGCTTCAATCAGCAAGATACTTGGCAAGCGGGCTGAGCTTGAGACGATGAATGAAGCCGACCTTGAAGCTAAGCGTCCACGTGTGGCTTAGCATCCAGAGCTTGAGGAGGCACTTTTTACTTGGATTCTTCAGCGACAGGCACGAAACACTGCCGTTAACGGCAACCTCATCAAGGCCAAGGCAGCTGACTTTATGGTAAAGTTGAACATTCCCTCAATTGAATTCTCCAACGGCTGGCTCACTCGTTTCCAACAGCGAAACAAACTGCGATTCTTCAAGATCAATGGTGAGAGCGGCTCGGCTGACCATCACGCACTGGAAAATGATCTGCCGCGCTTGCGCAACCTCATGTTGCAGTACGACCGTTGTGATGTGTATAACATGGACGAAGCAGGTTTGTTCTTGCTGTCTTTTGAAGAAGTAAGCCTTGTGATGGTACTGACAATGGTTATCAAAGGCCTTTTTTACAACATGCCACCTGAGAAAATAATTGCCACCGGACCGATTGAAGAATTGAAGAAGGAGAAGGTGGGATTTATATATGGTGATGTATTCATGGGTGTGCTGTCAGCAAAAATCATGAACACTTCCATTTGCAGACAAGAATTACTCTGGCATTAACTGCGAATGCGGATGGCTCCCACAAGCTCAAGCCTTTGATTATTAGTCATACAAAGCAGCCGCGTTGCTTTTTGAGAAAAACTGCTGAAAAACACGGATTCGTTTACCGCTTCAACAAAAAAGGCTGGGTGAAAGGTGCGCTCTTCCAGGAATGGCTCAAAAAATTTGAGAACAACATGAAGGTGGTTTTCGTGCTATTTAATTTTATCTTCTTGTACCTTTTGAGCCATTCCTTGAGTGTTCGCGTATTTTTTTATATTTACGTAGTATATGTTCACCGTAATTTGCATCATTTTACATACTGCCCAGCGCCATTTTCTCCTTCTGCTCGACAATGCCCCTTCTCACGTGAATGCAGATCTTCAGATTGAAAATGTTCGAATTGAGTTTTTACCACCAAACTGCACTTCGAAAGTACAGCCAATGGACGCTGGAATAATTGCGGCATTTAAGCGCCATCACCGACGTTACCACTACCAGCATGCATTGGACAGGGATGAGAAAGGAGAGGAAGACATTTACAAGGTAGATTAACTGACTGAGATGCGCTGGTGCCAAGCAGCGTGGGAAGAGATCTCGCCCCAGACCATCAGAAACTGCAACAACCATACCGGTTATTTGTGGAGGGTCCTGTTCCAGAGCAGGGACGGATTGTGCCAGATCGGGAGGAGCAGCAGGTTGATCAAGAGTTAGAGGACGTCCTGCACCGCATTCCTTTGCGAAATACAATGGCAATTGAGAATTTGCTGAATCCTGTTGGAGAGGACGGTTCAGCACACGTGGAGTTGACTTACAAGGAGATTATTGATATGGTTAGGAATTCAGAGACAGATGAAGAAGAGGAGGATGCAGTTGTAGTGGTGATTCCGAAACAGAGAAGCTTCATAGCCTTGGCATAGTTCTCTCCCTTATAGATATAACTACCACAGAAGGGAGGGCAGCACAAAGGCACCTTCGTAATCTCCAGCATTCCATTCGTACAGCTGCTACTACGCAGCGCATGCTTGACTCCTGGATTCAGTCTTCGTGCTGATGAGTAAAAAATCAAGCTTTGTGCACATTTTTCCCCCTCGGATAAGTTATTTTTGGCCTCTTGGGCATAACTTATAACTTATAACTTATCCACCATAGTACAAGGCCGGTGGATGAAAAATCATATAACTTACGTAAGGATATAACTTATGAGGGGATAACTTATCTGAGGAAAGACTGTAGTTATGTTGTGTACGTAAGTACACTACGGTTGGGGTCAGGATTGACCGGTCCAAAAGGTTTGGAACTATTGGTTATTTTAACCAATCAGGGCAGGAACACTTGGTGGAGGCATGGCAGCATGCCACGTGTTGGTACACAGGTGTGTACATTACATTTCGGCCAGGTACGAATGGAGTAAGTTCTACTTAGTATTACATATAGTTTACATTAGTTTAATTAATTTAGGCTAATTACATATTAAATATAGGAAACCGCTATTTGCCCCCCCATTTTGGCTATTTGCCCCCTGTAACAGGACTGATCCTGTTACAGGCTTACACTGTGTTGTGCGAGGAAGCGCGCAATACGGGAGGGGTAGGATTAGTTGATGACAGCTAATCCTATACTAAAAGCAAATATAATATTCGCTTAGGCTTGAGAACGCAAAAGTAAGAGTGTTTATTAAATGGGTGGTTAGCGGCCAACAGTATAGTAATTACCTAACTAATATAATAATATCAAGTATTAAAGTAACTGTACTATTAGTTAACTGCATGATTCGGTATTTATACCGAATCGACTTTCCCTTCGTAGATTATAATAACTTATAATCTATTATTTGAATTTCAGACAACGCGTCTGAAAATCAACTGTGATATTCTAACTTGAATATCAATTATGTAATGGCACCCCATTTCATCACCCCCCACTTATGGTGGTTGGCCAATATTAATTCTTATTTTGGCCAATCATAGGTGGCACTTGTTGGTCGGAATTTCTCATTCACCAACTGATTGACCATCGACTCGATGGTCGAAGCACGCGGCGGCACTCTAAAGAGCGCTGCTGAAAACATCGAAGGAGCTTCTTCCTTCGCCTCAGCACTAGGTGCTGAGGTGTTGAGTGACAACGGTGACTCTGCATTAGCAGCGTCAACTACGCAAAGGTCGGAAGACGTACCGTCTTCGACCACAGATGCTGCTAAGGCTGCATCTGTTAAGAAACAGGGAGATGTTGCTAATGCAACATCTCCACGATGACAACCCCCGAATGGTGTGTTGCCAGGAAGGATTCTTCCATGTTCGGAGACAGTTCTGACTCCGACCAAAGTGATTGGGGCACAGCTGTCCCCGCGAAAGGATCTAGCGAGTCGAAACTCGCTAGGTGCTCATCGCCTAACAGCGATGATAACGCTTGTGTCGCTGTCATAGCTGACAGCGACAATGATCATCACAGATGGTTGCGGGAACGCAGAATCCCACCTGGACCAAGTACGTCTCCACGTCGGGGTGGTTTAACCCCGGCGCGTGGTGTTGAAGCAGGCGGTGTTCCGCCTGCTAAAAGAGCTCGAACAGAAGCGGCTCCTGCCGCTTCTGAAGCGTATCATCGTACGGAACCACATGTTCCGTACAAAGTGGGGTTTTGGAACCCTGGATGGGCTATTGCCCCCAACAGTGGCGGTCACCGTAAGCGGGACTGCCAATATGCGCTGTTCGATATCAACGTGCTGGATGACTGCGAAGATATCCAGTCACGTCAATTCGATCGAAGTACAGACGATAGGCGTCTGTACTTTATTGACCTCTTTTTCCAGGTTCGATATTATTCGAGCCGGAAAGGGTCAAGGAGGAACAGGGACGATAAAGACGCACTGACTCAGAGTTGGAACGCTTTTTTTGACAACTACAACAAAAGCCCAGATGATTACGTGAATAAGGTTCACGTAATGCGCGAGCGCTTTTTAAAGCACTCGCGAACAGGCAAAATGGAATACATCCATTTTTCTTGCATCAAAGAAGGGTTGAACTGTGGTGTCCCTTCTCACCTCGTTTGCCCGCGGTGTCCGCATGGCGCTCCTCGTCTGTCAGAGGGGAGTTGCGGGGGTACGGTGGTTTTTTCCGTACCCGCCTAAATTCAGGGCTTATTCGATGCCCTAAATGCATCAAAACCTAGTGTTGATGCTACTTCGCATTATGAGTTTGATACTCCATCTCAAACTCAGTTAAAAGGTCTGGGGCGTCGGCCCTCAGAACCTCAATCGGCTCCCAAGAGTCGAACTCTTGGGGGTAACCCAGCCAGCGTACTAAGTACTTGGTACGCTGCCCCTTCTTCGAAGGAACCGAGCACTTCGAGATCAAGCTCTCGAGAATGTATCGCTTATTCCCATGATTATCGATCAGGGGCGGCGGAGGTTGAGAATTACCTCGCCGTTGTTGTTGCGGAGCATGGTTCTTCGCTCCGCAAACTCGAGGAGGGTTGTTCCTCCTTGAGCAGCGATATGTCTCACTCTGTGAAGACATATCGGTCTCTTCGCGAGGATGTCCGCGACATCCTCGGGGCGTACACTGCCCTTCAGCAGAAGAATCATCTTCTGTACATCGAGCTTTCCCGCTGTAAGGAAGAGCTCGATCGGCACAAGGCTGATCTTGAGCAGTCGAAGGCGGAGGTAATGACTCTCCGCTCTGCTCATCAACGGGTGGAAGCCGATTACAAGTCTCTCTTGGGAGACTTGGAGAAGCACGGCATCTTCCGTGGTTCTGTGTCTCGTCGTAAGACGAAGACGAATGATACGGTTTGAGCCGCCCAACATAGAATGTTGGGTGGAGCCGCATTGCTGTGGGAATGGCTAAAGTATAGGCATTCCCCCGAATCTCTTGGACCTTGAAAGGTCCAATGTACTTAGGAAGCAACTTCCGTGTAGGGAAGTTGCTTATTGCATGTATAGGCAAATTAGTAGTACTTAATAATACCAATTCGCCTTTCCGAAAGGAGTTTTTGTTCTTCCTTCCTTGCTTGTCTGCATTTTGCTTCTGCTTATCCAAAGCAGAAGCAAGTGCATCTTTTATATAGCGTATTACAGCTTGGCGCTGTAATACGAAATCATCTACTGCTTTATCAGCAGTAGGTGCGTTGTCATCATTGTCTGCAGCCATTGCTGCAGACACATATTCATCATATGCAACTTCAGTTTCATTTGAAGCTTCTTCTGCTTACTGTACTTTCAGTAGAAGGTCCATCGTTTTGTTCACAAGTTGCAGTTGCAACTTGCGCATTGGCTCGCTCAAAATTTGAGCGGGTCCCTCCCCCACTTAGATTTGGCGTACCGCCAAGTAAAGCTGGGGTTCGTGGATGCCTTAAGGCATTCACGTAGAACGGTGTATGCTTAGTTGAAGCATGCACCGAATTGTTAATCGCGAATTCAGTGAGTGGAAGATATTCACTCCACTGTTCAAAGGCATGTACGTATGATCGCAACATGTCTCCGAGAACGCGGTTAACCCGTTCCGTCTGCCCATCCGTTTCCGGATGGTCCGCAGTTGACATCTTCAACTGGGTTCCCAACAATGAGTACGTTTCTTGCCAGAAACGTCCTGTAAATCTCGGATCTCGATCCGAGACAATGTCTTCCGGCATTCCATGCAAACGGAATACCGTATCAACGAATATCCGCGCTGTTTGAGCGGCGGTTACGTTCGCTGATACTGCATTAAGATGTACCATCTTACTGAAACGGTCTACAAAGACCACTATTTCTGTCTTCCGACTATTATCGGGTGGAAGACCGAATACGAAGTCCATTGAAATGGACTTCCAACACTCTGTCGGAACCGGCAGAGATTGCAGCGGAGCCTGTGCAGACTGCGCAGGCTTAACGCGCTGGCAAATCTCGCAAGCGCGTACGTATTTCCGTACCCACTTGTACTGTTTTCGCCAGTAAAAGTCACGTGTGAGAGAAGCGTATGTCTTCTCTCGACCTTGATGCCCCGAAATCGGTGCATCATGATACTAAAACATAATTTGATGTTTGAGATTATCGTCGTTTGGAGCGACGATGCGACTTTCATATTTTTGGTCTGTGCTGTAGAGCAGCAGACCATCGTGCAGTCGATATCGATGCACGCAAGCGTGGAGGAACTCTGGGAGTTTGTCGCGCTTCTCACTTGATTGATTACTTAAGTAATCAATCAACAGACGTGTCTCCTCGTCTGTTTTGTACGCCTCGCGTACTTGCCGTATAATTGACGACGACAAAGCAGTGCAACGTATCGCGTTTGCACTGTCACCTTCGGTTACGGACGGTTTCGTCTCGTGATCGGGCCTTCGTGATAGCGCATCCGCTATCACGTTCAACTTTCCGGGTTTGTATTCAACCGTAAAGTTGTAGTCAGCAAAGAATGATAGCCGTCGAGCCATTCTTTGAGAAATGTGTGGTGAATTTATGGCCGTGCGTAGGGACGCATGGTCCGTGTAAACCACAAACGGTCTATCTCCCAAGAGATAGATCCGAAACTTGGCCAGTGCATACTTCATGGCAAGGAGTTCCTTGTCATGAACTGGATAGTTGCGATCGGCTGGCCGCAACTGACGCGATTGATAGCAGATTACGCGATCACGATCATCGTGATCACGCTGCATCAAAGCACAGCCGATAGCGAAATCGCTCGCGTCGCAAACGACGTGGAACGGACGCTCGTTATCGGCTATATCCAAGACAGGCGCTTCAGTCAAGATTTGATTGACTGCATCAAAAGCATCTTGTCATTGGGTATCCCAATGCCATTCGACATCTTTCTTAAGCAATTGAGAAAGAGGTCGTATTAACCCAGCATAGTTGCACGAATACTTGTGCAAATATGTTGCCAACCCAAGGAACTTTCGAAGTTCCTTAACGTTCTTTGGCGTAGGCCATTCAAAGATCACCCTGATCTTTTCTGGATCAGGACGCACCACGTGCTTGCCCACAAAGCATCCAAGAACGGGTATCTCAGGTGCACCAAAGGTGCACTTCTTCAGATTTGCATAGAGCTTATGCTTACGCATAAGCTCTAACACTCAACGTAGATGCTCCCTATGGACATCTACATCGCTTTTATCGTGTTCACCCTTGCTATGGATGAACACGTCATCGAAATAACTCGGTGCGAATTCTCGCACCGGGCGTAATAGATGCGTTACGCATCTGTTAAACGTAGCAGGGGCATTTCGAAGCCCCTGTGGCATAACAATCCACTCCCAAATCATGCCGCTTGGGGTGCTTACCGCCGTGAGAGGGATATCCTTCTCACGCATTAGGATTTAATAAAATCCATCTCTTAGATCGAGAGCACTAAAGATGGTGCTCCCGCACATGCCATCTATGATGGAATCTTTCCGCGGTATCGGTGTCTGTGCCGGTACCGTCGCTGCGTTCAGCTTGTTGTAAGCGTGAACGATTCTCCACCCACCTGTGGACTTTTTCACACAAAAGGTGGGGGTAGAGTGCGGTGAGGTAGACTCCCGCACTTGGCCTGATTTACGACGAGCTTCGAAGAACTTGTCGATCGCTTTTACCTGATCACGCGGCAACGGCCATTGCCGCGTAACACAATACTTCGTGTCTGGCACGAGGTCAATCTCATGACGAGTTTCCTTATCCTTAGGGAGCTCGCTAGGTACTTCTTCTGGGAATACGTCAGCGTATTCCCGAAGTACCTCATAAAATGGGGAGGTCGCTTTAATCGACTCCCAGCTCTGCGCTTCAAAGCGCTGAACTCTCGTTTGATCATTGCGAACCTCTTTCCCAATGTTTTCCACTTGTAATGTGGATATTCGTTCACGAATATTCACTACATCATTTGTTGCAACGATGATACAGATCTGTTCGATCTGACCATCGTGCAAGTTTCTCATAAACTTCTTCCAACTTAGCGCTGGAAGAGCCATCACCTCCGAACCTTCTTTCGGAGGGTGCTCCATCAACAGAGACTGGGTAGCTAATCCGGTCTCCGTTTTCGTCAAGACGTTGATCGTCTCGACGGAACTGCCCATGCAATCAGACGCACTCGTCTGATTGACTGCTACACTGTGATTAAGATTCACCGTGTGCGAATACTCATCATCATGGTGGCCACTGCCTACCATGGAATTTTGGCGATCAGATGTGCTCGTCTGATCGGCCGCCTTTTCTGCAACACGGTGGTCTTTATCACCCGTGCGCATGGCTAACGCAACGTGGTGGGCACTGGCCACCACGGAGTTTTGCTCAGGATTGCACTCGATCGTGAGTTCACTCTCATCAACACGGAATTCATTCGTCGTGTTGGAACCTTCGGTCGCACAGTGGGTGTTTCCCACTGTGGATATTATTTCATTCTCACGGTGGGTGTTTCCCACCGTGGATATCATTTCATTCTCACGGTGGGTGTTTCCCACCGTGGATATAACTTCATTCTCACGGTGGTCTTTATCACCCGTGTAATGTTTCTCTCCAACACGCAAACGTGTCTCCTCGTCTGTTTTGTACGCCTCGCGTACTTGTCGTATGATTGACGACGACAAAGCAGTGCAACGGATCGCGTTTGCACTGTCCCCTCCTGCTCCTTCTGCTTGTCTTGGCTTTCCGCCATGGCATCGCAGACGTGTCGTAAGACACTAAGGCGCGTCGATAAGAACTTATAGATTTGACGTGTTCATCCATAGTAAGGGTGAACACGATAAAAGCGATGTAGATGTCCATAGGGAACATCTACGTCGAGTGTTAGAAAAAGCCAGATAAAATTGGTGAAGGAAGTGAACTGACCACGCGTCCTTACGGACAGCGACAAAGTCGCCTCATCTCTCGCAACGGATGGCCCGTTGAGGAGACAATCCTCTGATCGACGGACTATGACCACGGTACGGTATTGACAACTCATGAATGTTAGCTGTTACTGTTAAATTGTATTGAATGAAGAAGAAGATAGGAAAAAAAGATACATCTTGTTCCAATTATAATCTTGTAGATGATTCACGGTTTGGTATTCTGCGGGACGGAGTAATCTCGGAAGAAAAATAGAGTCCATGTACCACTCATGCAGTTGTTTTGTTGACAATTAAAACAAACTCCTGAAGATACTTGCAATCCGCAAACTTTTCGTAAACGCTTCTTAAAGCATTCTTTATCGTCCAGATCCTATAAACGGGTGCCATTATATAATTGATATCCAAGTTAGAATATCACAGTTGAATTTCAGACGCGTTGTCTGAGCGTCAAACAATTTCGTTAGAACTCAGAGTCTAACTCTGTTGAGA
>CM047584.1:4672675-4731713 GCA_026184515.1 Peronosclerospora sorghi | reverse complement strand
TGGAAGTGTTTCTGGTCTGTAAGTACCTGGGGTGAAGAGTTCCGCCCCAGGTACTTACAGACCAGAAACACTTCCAAAAGATAAATTTCAATAGGTCGATCGTCCAAACGATCTAGAACTGACCAATACGAAATAATAGAGGGTAGACCAATCAACCGTTCTAGCCCCTGAACAATATGAGAGAAGACCAAAACCGGTCTAAACTCCAACCAATGTTACAATAAGCCAATATGTCCACGTAAAGACCCAATATGCCCGTGAAACTCCACAATATCTCCACTTAAAGACCAATCCAGTGAATAGCACGTTCCAAACGTACTTGAGTCAAAGTGTCTAGATCGGCAAATCGTACTCCCGTCGAGGGACTTCCGGTGGCCAAAGTGCGCGTGCGGCGCGTCAAGACCGGGTATAATAGGCGAGAGGGGATAATTCAACCCTCTGCCCCCAAACACTCCGCGGAGGGCGGAGGCGACTAGTGTACGTGAGAATAATAACGGCGACCCCTTGCTGCGGTGTAGACCAAGACCAGAAGAGGTTTTTGTCACTTATTCCTAGACCAAAAACCTTTACCGGAAAATCCGTAACCAAAAGACTTCACTTGGAAAAACCACAACTAACCAATAATACTACCTCCCTATGGTCCCTAATGTACCCACACAAAATTATGTAAAATACCCAAAGTCAGGTGACTCACCCAAGACCAGCGTTCTTGATACTCCTTTGAATTTGATAGTCTAAAAGTCCCCCTTGTTTAGACCAATCCGAAATTCGACCAACTGCCTTGACCAAAAGTGACCAAATTTGTGGTACACTTCACCACAGCCGCCCCTGAGTCCGACCGTGTCGCACAACGATAACGGTCTGACTCACCCATCACTCGACCAACTGGACCTTGGTCACTCACACTTCTTCCCCATGGATCAAACATCTTCGACACCTGCGTCAGGTACTGTATTTACTGCACTTGATCTTCTTATGCTTCCCTTTGACGCTTGTTCTTGTTGTTCTTGCAGAAACTCTATGCGCCGAGTCGCCCCACCCTGCTTCGCCTGTCCGGTCGGCTCGGTCTGACAGCCCACGTAACTCTCGTGCACTTCAAACATCGGAAGGGCGTCAGACTGAATCCGAAACGCAGATGCAGGATATTCTTGTAGAAAACATGCGTCGCAGGACCCAGGTGGTCCACCAGGCAAAACGAGGTGCGCATCTTTGGTCTTCGTCTTGTACTTGTCTTGACCCTCGTTTGTCTTCAGCTCTCATCCCTCCCAGCGTCGTCAAGGCAATAGGTGCCTTGATTGATGCCTATAGGCAGTCTGACGATCATGTTGACCAGCTTCGACCAATTTTAGAGGAGCTGGTAAGCGCGCTTCATGAGCTGTCCCGTCTGGAGGCTCATCAGTCCCATCTCCGGGATCAACTTGCACTTGTTCGCCGGCAGCAGCTGGACGGACAGTTTGACGCGACCTCACTGCGCATGAAAGGCGAAGACTTCGCGCGACGCATTGCCGAGCTTCAGATTTCAATTCAAGACCAGACCGGGAAGGTCCGGTCTTATCAAGACAAGTCAGACGCTTGGACGCTAGATTTGGGCCGTCGTCAGGTCGCACTAGACCAGTGCCGCCAGCGCTTGATGAACTTGCTGCATCCGTGTTCGGCTGCTTCCTCCAGCATAGATTGGTCTGCGTCGGCCACCTTAGTCGCTTCGGAGCAAGACCAAGACCGCTTGCAGCAGGACCAAGACCGATATCGTTCATTGGCTGATATTCAGCAGCCCGAAATTGCACAAAAATCGAAGAAGCGCGCGGACGCGCCGGGTAGCTCGAGGGCGCGGGGCGCTGCGCGTGGACCCGGACTCGGGGGGAAGCGTGCAGTGCCTCATTAGCGAGCCAAGACACAGGCGCTTCTTATGGACTCGGACTCGGACACGGGCGAAAACTACAACCCCTCGGAAAGTCGAGCGCCCTCGCGCCGTACTGCAAATCGCACCAAGCATACAGGGGTCTCGTCCGAGGAGGACTCCAGCGAAGGGTCTTGCGATTCCGAGTTTATGGTCGCCATCCAGTCCAAGTCACGAACGAATTTACGTGAAAGTTTCATCCAAGTGGCGTCGGCATTGGGGTCAGAACAGAAGACCGGTTTGCCAATTGACGCCACACCAGTATAACATCATCGAAGCCGGCGCCTTCGGCTCTCCCCGGGACATCCGAGCTTCACAAGTACGCTCTACTGAAGAACATGGCGGTTGACACCAGCTCCGTTCCGCCGCGGACGTTTGAAATCACTTTGCCGTGGTCGTCGGGGCAAATCAGCTGTTTGCGCCGGTCTACCCTGACCAAGCAGATTCTGGCCCGGTCTTTCTCTCGCCCGGACCCCTGGCTTTTTCCACCGGCCAAGAAAACCCCTGCCGCGTCTGCATGGAGGGCGGACTTGACTACGTCGGCGCAGATCTCCCGCGTATACGGCGATGAACCATGGAAAATTTTCGAACACCCCACGATAGGACTTGTGTTCCACTTGACTCCGTGGATCGGCACTTTGCTAGGCCGGGTGAAGAATTTCAACAAGATCCACGGCCAAGCAATTTGGGAAGCGTCCCAATACTCAATGCTTCCCCCCGACCGGGTGCGACAAGATCCGGGCCTGGCGACGTTCCAGAGCAAGCGCAAGCGACGTCGAATTCGGGCGGGCGAGGCTTGGCAGTCCCTGTGCCAGTACATTTTGGACGGGATGCGAGCCCGCGAGTGTGACGTCGACGTTTTCTTGTACCCGGTGTTGTTCCACATGCCGAGGCGTCGCGTTGAGAAGACCAGACTGCTGGCCGACGACGGCATATGGTATTCCGGTCTTGATTGCGCTGATCCGGTCGCGGACCTCAAGGATGCTTTGGTCCAGCTTGACCGGAAGGACCCCTGGCGTAACCAGTTTCAGGATCAAGTGAAAAATCATCCGTCGATGGTCATCGGCCGTCTGTGGGGCGATTGCAAGTGAAGTCGCAGGTAGTCGACCAGATAACTCGTATACATGTCATCATTTCTTTTTCATATGTCCGATCGTCAAATCACTTGAACTAGTTTTACCACTCTCTCCATAGTTGCACCGAACACGTTATCGTAAACAGTTCCACCCCCATCACGAAAAATAGTCATCACATTCGTCATTCCGCTACTCCAATTCGTCACAGTTCATCACAATTTCACATCAACCCCGGACCTTCCACATCTTCACACCGGTCTAGACCGACCGATGCTACTGCGTGTCTTGGTCTTGGTCTTCATGAGTCTGCATCACTGCGAAGCGATTACGACTGACTCGTTCTCGTTCGAACTCTCGTAGAAGATCCCCACAATTCAAATCGAGCTCGTCGACCTAAGTTGATTCATCATGGTCCTTCCATTGGACCAGGTACTCTCGGTGAGTCCGACCGAACCTGGTCTTCTTGGTCGACCGAACATCTAAGACCTTCTCCACTTCAAACTCTTATTCCTCTAATGTTCGTTCCCAACTGTCCTCCGGCAGTAACGCTTCATCGAAATCAGATCTTTTTTTCTTCGTCTACGAGAGAGGGAGTTTTGGGTCGATCAGGAAATTCTCGGACCAGCTTCAACTTGGACACATGCACGATCGGGAAGACCTTGTAATCTGTACCAGTTGTTACTAAGGGCAGCGTGCTCACCGATCAGCTCGGCAACACGGAAAGGGTCATGCCACATGTGAGCCAGCTTCTTCGCATAGCCCTCTTTCACTCGGTCTAGGTATAGCCATACCCTCTCCCCTGGTTCTATACCGTGGGGTCGAACCTGGTCATTGGTCCGGTCTGCCCGGTCTTGTGTGGCCTGACGCAGCTTTTCATTGACGACTTCTTTTGCATGCTGGTAGTGTTTCTGGACCTGCATGCGCTAGCGTCGAGCATCGCGATCGCGGGTACGGGTGCAACCGATAGGTATCGCAGCTTCCAGTGTCGACCGAGGGTCCCATCCATATGTCAGATAAAAAGGCGTTTCTCCTCGGACCCGATCGGTCGACGAGTTGAGTGCAAACACCAGCCTTTCTGCATACTCGTCCCAATCTCGCTGATCTGGGTCAGCAACGTACATCTTGATCGCCCTCGTTATGGTCTGCACCATGCGTTCCGCCGATCCATTTGCTTGCGGACGATATGCCATCGTCGCACTCTGTTTCTGGCCCAGCTTGTTATTGAACGACCGGAACACCTCGGCCATAAAACCGGGTTCCCGATCGTGCCTGATGACCTCGCTGGCGCCGAATCTTCGGAGCACACATTCTTCGTAGCTCTGGGCGATCTGCTCCGCAGACCGAGATGCACTTGCCTTCGCAATAACTAGACCAGTGAACAGGTATACCCAGATCAGCAGCTCAGTGTGGCCGCGCGTCGATCTAGGCAGTGTATGTGGTCCATTGCTATGACCTGGAAAGGGTAGGTAGCTTCGATATTTCCGGGCGATCGCCCCTTGATTACCGGTCTATCCTTTCCGGTCTCGCAATCCGTGCAACAGCCCACATATTTCTGCACACTGCGGAAAAGACCTCTCCAGTGGAAGTGGGACCTGATCTTGTGATAGGTCCTGCCTATGCCCTGATTTCCCCCTTCTAGACTCACGTGATAGTGATGAAGGACATCCGGCTGCAGCAACTCGGGGATCACTAATTTCGCCAGTCGGTCCCGGTCTGCACTGTATTGGTCGACATCGCGGCAGTAATACAATAATCCATTATCATCCACTTCGTAGCTATCCGCGATCTTGATGCACTCTTTCGCTTGATCGTTCGTCAACTTGGACAGTTCACCACGCAGGTAGGTCTTCAGGTTCATAATCCATTCTTCTTCGTCCTGCGCCTTGAGGATCCGTTCCATCCTTAACTGTTGCACTGCATATTCGTTCACACTTTCCTTCGGGAACGGTCGGCGAGACTTCTGAGCTATCGATCTAGTCGCGGCATCACATGCACCTGGACTGGGGCGTTCTTGGTCCGATCACCTCTGGGAGCCTGTTTATATTCACCAATTCATCCAGAACGGCCTTCTCGGTGATCGTAGCCCCGGTCTGGTCTTGCATGGCCTTGGTCGCGAGGTAGTCGGCGCTTCTGTTCCAGTCCCGTTTCACGTGCAATAGCTCGTGGTTGGGGTGGTACTTCAATGCCTTCATTACTCGATCATTTATCGTCCTTAGTCGTGGAGCCTTGCAGTCGATCTCTCCGGTGATCTGCCTGATCACTAGATTGGAGTCACCACATATAATGACTCGCCCCCTCTCTCGCGACGACAGCAGGTCCAGACATAGAAGTAGACCTCGGTACTCCGCCTCGTTAACAGTAATATCCGGCGTGAAATCGGCAGCGTCTGCAACTATAGACCATTGTGTCAACTTCCACAATATGGCACTATAGGCTCCTACCTTCTTCTTCACGCTTGCCGATCCGTCAACACTTAAGACCAAGAGCTCTTCATCATGGTCGACGGTCGGTGGCGGTCTCGAAACTGACTGCCGAGGTTGCTTCCTCGGGGCAATCGCTATCAATGCCTCGTCCACTTCAGACCGAGGGGTGATACTGGCAGATAATGTGCCCAATATCTCTTCCTCTCCCCCGGTGCACTTAACGACCTCGAGGGTCCACTGCGACAAGACCGCCGACCATCTGCCTAGACGTCCGTCCATCCCATTGGCTGATAATAGCCAGGCCAAAGTAGACCGTCTTGACAGGACCTTTATAGGTCGGCCGACCAGCAGGTTTTAACACACATCCAGAATTCGTAGCAACGCCAGAACTTCTTTCTCGACACTTCCATAGTTCACTTCATTTGGTTTTAGCGTCCGGCTCGTAAACGTGACTGGATGATACACACCAT
Source organism: Peronosclerospora sorghi (assembly GCA_026184515.1). NCBI lineage: Eukaryota > Oomycota > Peronosporomycetes > Peronosporales > Peronosporaceae > Peronosclerospora > Peronosclerospora sorghi. The sequence goes on along the minus strand of CM047584.1, from coordinate 4,725,847 downwards.
CGTGATCTTGCACTAAAGTGGCCGAGATAGCCCACTTACTGGCATATACAATAATGGTCGGCACTTTTTCGGGAGCGAAATGCTTGAGAATCGGTGCCGTCGCCATCTTAATCTTCAACATACCAAAGGCAAACTGTGCACGCTTCATATGATCTTCGGCCTCCAGTTGCGGACAAACTGCAGCAAGACCAGAGTCGGCGCCCTCCTGTAAAGTTGCCCGATCTCCTTCGCGTAACATATGATAGTAAACTTCCCGGAGCTCGTACAGCACAGCCGCGTAGATATCAAAGTCTTCAATGAATCGGCTATAATAATTCAAGCTTCCCAGGAAGGAATGCATTGCCTTCAGCGATCTGGGGAACGGGAGGTTACTCAGCAAATCCAGGTCCTTGGGATTAGCCTCTAGACCATTGTTCGAGACCATATGGCCTAAATAGGCGACCTTGGACATACCCCAAAAACTTTTCACGGCACTGATAGACAGGTTCCAGCGGTCGCATGTCTCCAACAATCGTTCAACCTTCTCGCACAGATCGTTCCATGACGAGGCAGGTATCAGAATGTCGTCGATGTACGACCGCCTCCCTAGAACGGACGGTCCTCTTTCCCGATCGGGTACACCCTCTCTAAACACATCATAATTTTCAACAGGGTCACGATCGGTCTTGATCTTGAAGTGTCCGTACAATGCGTTGTCTATCAGCCTTTGATAGATCTGGGGCGCGTTCTTCAGACCTAACGGCATACGGTTCCACTCGAAAAGACCAAAAGGCGTCACAAATGCGGAAATCTCACGGGCTCGATCAGTCATCGAGACCACCCAAAATCCACTTGCCATATCTAGCGAACAATACCACAAGGTATTGTCGAGGTCTTCCAACAGATCATTAATCAGCGGCATCGGGTACACCATGAGCTTAGTCAACCGATTTACCAGCCTATAGTCGATGCACAGTCTAATGTCAACGCCGTTCTTCTTGATAACAATTACGATCGGCGAGGCCCATGGCGATGTCGACGGTCTAATAATCTTGGTGACCAACAGTCCTTTAATGAGATCAGAAAGCTTTCACGGTACTGTGGCGCCACGCGTCGACATCGCTGGGAAATCGGCTTGGCATCTCCAACGTCAATATCGCAAATCGCACCGCGGGCTGCAGGTGGTAAGGCGTTGTCCTTTCCGATCAGCAGATGTCTTTTCTTCCATATGATATTCTTCAACTGCTCTATCTGGTCTGGACTGTTAAGGTCTTGATCACCCACTTGAAAATCATCCATTGTAACTTCGGGCGAGTCGGCAGACACTTCAAGGAGGACTGCCATTTGGCTTTCCAGCTCCTGAATATACTGTTCCCTGCCTTCATGTATACAGACTTGTTCATCTTCTGGGGCGATATCACCTAGACCATCTGGACCGGCTGAACGCCCCTTGTCTTGATCGACGGGCTGTCCTTCACTGATATCGGTCTGATTAGGAACACCGTCATCGTCCGACCTAGCAATTTCATGTTCCCCTTCTTCCGTTTCTTGCTCCGCTGTCGCCTGGTCTTGTGCTGACACCACGTTGACTAACCTTGGCTCGTCTACTTGATGGTCCACCGTTCCTGGTGACTGCGGCGTCTTTCTTCGGACCAACATCTTTTTTTAGGTGACATAACTTGGTCTTTCCACTAAAGGTGAGTTATCCTCTTCCATCGACCCATCATCGCTGATAAGATCGGTGGTCGATTGGTACGCCAGGTTTTTCCACTCGACATACCGCCTCGATTTAATCGAGACGAACCCCATCTTCCTTGGTACCTTCCCTTCTGCTAACCACATACCGACAATACTGTTATTGTCCAGTGTCAGCGGCTTGTCACCGATATTGGTAACACGGACAAAATCACGTCGACCAGCACTCTTTACGAAGGTCGGGACCCACCGATCGACCCTGGTCAACCATAACTTCCTCGAACGAAAACCTTTCTCGACCGGCGTATCGGCAGACCGACCGACTGGGATAGTGAGATCTTGGTCCCACCGGACCAGATCGGTATACGAACCATACAGAGGTCTTCGACCAGCCAACTGGACCTGGACCTCATCCGGGAGTGTAAGCACTCCATGTGACAGGTCTAGGCGAATACCAGCTGGGACCATGAAATCCATACCTAGTAAAGCGTCCTGACCATCCAACTTGCCAACCCAAGCTCTGAAAAAGTAGACCAGCGATCCCGACAAAGTAATTTTCACACGCGTTCTTCCTTCGGTCATATAAGAGTTTTCACCGATCCCGACGCATTCTTATCTCTGGGTATCGTCTATACGACATCCGACCTTACGAGCAAAGGCGGAGTCGATTATCGAGACTTCAGCTCCAGAGTCGAACAACATCGTCGCTTTCTGGTTATTAATTTGCCACAGGCTTTCGCCTGCTTGAACCATTTATCAGGCGCGTGATACTTCCAGTATCCACCGGATTCTCCAGGAACAAGTCCAACTGCATAACCACCTTGGTCCGGGAGTACTCATCGGTCTTCAGACTGTAGACCGGATGTTCTCGGTCGACGCAATTTGGAATAGAACGTGTATTGTCGGTCTTATCCTCCTTGCCGACATATGCATAGATGTGAACCGTAGAACGCTCGGCTCGATCCAGATTCCAACCTGGCGAGCGTTCTAGTTTAATATATTTTCCGCGTCCGGCGGAAGCATCCCCGCGTGCTTGTCCGGCACGTACCACTTGCATATCAGGTTAAAAAATTCTTTAATCTTGCAGTGGCCGGCCTCGTGGATCTCTCCACATGACTTGCACACGAAAAGGCAGTGGTCCGTCGGGTGGCCGCGTCTCTCGCACTTCTTGCACACCATCTTCTTCTATCAGTTTGGACCATCATGTTTGCTCGACCCACAGTGGGAGCACTTCTGACGAGGTCGGTCCGGATCGGACTTGCTTCCGTTCCTTCCCTTCCGGTCTACCTGGTCGGACTTCGACCTGGTCTTTGGGGCAGGTCCCGCAACATAGACGTAACGATACTGGTCTTCATCCGATGACTCCTGGCTGGATTTAATTCCACTTTCCCCTTCGATCCCGTGCTGTCTCCGGCTACGATCGCCTTGACCGCTCGGGTCGGTCTGGTCCAGGGTCTCTTGACCGGATCGGTCTGGGTCTGGGTCTTGGATCGGTAGCGACCTGATCCACCAGCACTCTTCGCCCTAATGCTACGCGACTGCTGTGGCGTCCGTAGAGTCTGTTCAACTTCACCCGCGTCCCTAAGACGCAGCAGAGTAAGCTGGTCCGCCAGTTCTTGATCGTCCAGGGTACTAATGTAGTGACCCACATGTTCCAGAGCAGCACCGTTCGGCGGGTTATTCTCTTTAATTGTTATGCCGGCACGAAGTGCAGCCACTTTCAACCGATGCAAATATTCGATCGGTGTCTCGTCGCTCCTCTCTGCATATGGTGATACTTGAGGGCACTCGAAAATCCGGAGTTACAATATTTCCCTTCAAAATCTTCACATAGCTGGTCCCAGTCATACCGGACATCCCGACCTCACTGTTGGATCCAGTTGGCAGCCGGTCCTTTCAACAAATCCCGGAGAATCAGACACCTTTCACTTTTCGGGGTCTGATCTCCCAGGAACGCAGACTTGACCCGACCGAACCAAGACCGGGCCTGGTCTTCATCAGTATCCTTGCCAGTGAAGTCCTTGAGGTCGGTCGTTGCGGCCATAAGGATGCGCGGAATCGCAGCAGATCCAAAGTCGTAAGCAATAGTGGAGGCTAGGTTAGCCTTGCGTGGCTTACCAGCGCCCGTACCGTCTGATCCACAGTGGTCGTCAAGACCGCCGACCGACTCCATGTCACAATCACTTGTCTTACTTGGTCTACGCGGTCTGGCCGGTTGCGGCTTGCGCTTCCCTTTGCCGACTTGCTTACCACTTCGAGTGGGCTTGTCCACAGATGTTACCGATTCCATATCCACATCTCGGCAAACATTGGCACATTGCTGGGTAGACCGGTCTTGGACATGTGGGCGCAGAGGTGGTCTAACCCGGTCTTCCATGAAACGCTCCATCATCGTCTCAAACATGGCTTGGACGTTAGCTGGAGTCATGGGCAACGTGTTGATACCCTCCTTTTGCGGAAATGAGGCCTGTGGGGGTCGCTGGATCCCCGACTGGCAAGCAGCCCTTTGCTGCCGCACGTCCTTTTTTTGTTCCGGCTGGGCATGGTCCACCCCCATGGTCATCCGCTCGACACCAGTCTCCAACTCTGATGAGCTGTTCGAGGCCGGTGGAGATTGATAAACCGATTCGTCATCAGAACCAATGTAGACAAGCGCTGTGGAGGCTTCAGCGACCTTCACTGCTGCGGTGGGAGTTGGGCGGCGAACCGCCCCCACCAGTGGGACCAAATGGTCGTGGAAGGTCGACATCGACGATTTCAGCCTCCAAGTCTCAAATTCAAAAAGTTTTTGGACACCGGCGGGGTTCTGCATTTTAATGCCAACCTCCGCCAACATCGCCACCAAGTTCTTCACCAACAGTAATGGGCGATCACTCTGGATCGGCTCGATAGTGGGACCGAGAAGATGGTCGGGAATCTGTAGGTTCAACACCCGAAAGACCACGTCAAAGCGAACAAATCGTTTCAGCTCAAAATGTAATACATCTTGTTTAGGTCTTCTTCGGTGATGCCTCCATCTCCGACCTGCGACTTTTCTTCGAGGTCTTCTTCGTCGGCCGGCATTCCCAACCCTTTCTTGGGAATCTTGGGGACCTTGTGGAGGTTGGTCTGATCGTTCTGATCAGCCTCCAAGTATTTTTCGTCTTTTAATTTTCCATCAACTTTTTATGCACATACATAGGATCAGGACCAAGGTCCTGATCCTTTCCGGGACTATATCAGGACTTGCTATAGTCCCGATCGGCTCCGGTGGGAGCCTTTTGGGGAGGAAAAAAAATATTAATCCCGATCTGGTCCTCCACCAGGCCAGACCGGACATCGCCATCTTTATCGAGAACGAAGACGTAAGGTGATAGCCTTTCCTTACGCCTTCTCCGGAACGATTCCAAATTCAAATCTTCAAATTCAATCTTTGATGACACCTCGCGGTGATATCCACGATCACCAAGTCATCCGGGCACGCGCACCATTGTGGTGGAGTCAAGTTCGAAATCGAATACATTTGTATCGACAACCTGACCACCACCATCGTGCCCAGCCTTCCAACTTACGGGGGGGTACCCCGCGGACCTCCACTCGAAATCTGGTCCGATCGTCCGCTGCTGGCAGACGACCGGTCATCATCCAAAGACACTTGGTCCGATTCACTTAAGTTCATCTCACCTTGTGTACCCGATGGAATGGGCTAGTTACACACTCGGTGGATCGGGATCGCAGATCAATCTGATTCTGTCTTGAATATCGGAGACCGTGCTGGATAGGTGTACCTGGGGCGGAACTCTTCACCCCAGGTACTTACAGTTGCAAGACGAACTTGAAGAGATCGCACGTCCCCAGGAGCCGATTTCTCAACAGGCGACACAACGTAAGCATGCATGTCCGGTCTTCACCTTGGACCTGTTCTAACCTTCGTTTGTCTTCAGCCCGTATACCTCATGGCATCAGCAAGGCGATCAATGCCCTGCTTGCCGCCGATCGGCAGTCGAACACGCATGAACTCCAGCTGCGTCAGATTTTGACCGGACTAATTAATAAACGCGCGCAATAGGTTGACCCGCTTGGAGGCTCATCAGCTACATCTTCGGGAGCAGCTTGTGCTGGTCCAACAGCAGCAAGCAGAAGACCTGCTTGACCAGACCACGTTGAGCATTCAAAGCGACGACCAGAAACACTTCCAAAAGATAAATTTCAATAGGTCGATCGTCCAAACGATCTAGACCTGACCAATACGAAATAATAGAGGGTAGACCAATCAACCGTTCTAGCCCCTGACCAATACGAAATAAGACCAAAACCGGTCTAGTTTCCAACCAATATTAAAACAAGCCAATATGTCCGCGTAAAGACCCAATATGCTCGTGAAACTCCACAAACGATATCTCCACGCCAAGACCAATCCAGTGAATAGAACGTTCCAAACGTACTTGAGTCAAAGTGTCGAGATCGCCAAATCGTACTCCCGTCGAGGGACTTCCGGTGGCCAAAGTGCGCGTGCGGCGCGTCCAGACCGGGTATAATAGGCGAGAGGTGATAATTCAACCCTCTGCCCCCAAACACTCCGCGGCGGGCGGAGGCGACTAGTGTACGTGAGAAGAATAACGGCGACCCCTTGCTGCGGTGTAGACCAAGACCAGAAGAGGTTTTTGTCACTTACTCTTAGACCAAAAGACTTTTACTAGGAAAATCCGCAACCATAAGACTTCACTTGGAAAAATCGCAACTAACCAATAATACTACCTCCCTATGGTCCCTAATGTACCCACACAAAATTATGTAGAATACCCAATGTCAGGTGACTCACCAAAACTTGCGTTCTTGACACTCCTTTGAATCTGATAGGCTAAAAAGCCCCCCTTGTTTAGACCAATCCGAAATTCGACCAACTGCCTTGACCAAAAGTGACCAAATTTGTGGTACACTTCACCACATTGGCTATAGCCGATAACGAGCGTCCGTTCCACGTCGTTTGCGACGCGAGCGATTTAGCTATCGGCTGTGCTTTGATGCAGCGTGATCACGATGATCGTGATCGCGTAATCTGCTATCAATCGCGTCAGTTGCGCCCAGCCGAGCGCAACTATCCAGTGCATGACAAGGAACTCCTTGCCATGAAGTATGCACTGGCCATGTTTCGGATCTATCTCTTGGGTGATAGACCGTTTGTGGTTTACACGGACCATGCGTCGCTACTCACGGCCGTGAATTCACCACACATTTCTCAAAGAATGGCTCGATGGCTGTCATTCTTTGCTGACTACAACTTTACGGTTGAATACAAACCCGGAAAGTTGAACGTGATAACGGATGCGCTATCACGAAGGCCCGATCACGAGACGAAACCGTCCGTAACCGAAGGTGACAGTGCAAACGCGATCCGTTGCACTGCTTTGTCGTCGTCAATTATACGACAAGTACGCGAGGCGTACAAAACAGACGAGGAGACACGTCTGTTGATTGATTACTTAAGTAATCAATCAAGTGAGAAGCGCGACAAACTCCCAGAGTTCCTCCGCGCTTGCGTGCATTGATATCGACTGCACGATGGTCTGCTGCTCTACAGCACAGACCAAAAAGATGAAAGTCGCATCGTCGCTCCAAACGACGATAATCTCAAACATAAAATTATGTTTTAGTATCATGATGCACCGATTTCGGGGCATCAAGGTCGAGAGAAGACATACGGTTCTCTCGCACGTGACACTTTTACTGTCGAAACCAGTACAAGCGGGTACGGAAATACGTACGCGCTTGCGAGATTTGCCAGCGCGTTAAGCCTGCGCAGTCTGCACAGGCTCCGCTGCAATCTCTGCCGGTTCCGACAGAGTGTTGGAAGTCCATTTCAATGGACTTCGTATTCGGTCTTCCACCCGACAATAGTCGGAAGACCGGAATAGTGGTCTTTGTAGACCGTTTCAGTAAGATGGTACATCTTACTGCAGTATCAGCGAACGTAACCGCCGCTCAAACAGCGCGGATATTCGTTGATACGGTATTCCGTTTGCACGGAATGCCGGAAGACATTGTCTCGGATCGAGATCCATATTTACAGGACGTTTCTGGAAAGAAACGTACTCATTGTTGGGAACCCTGTTGAAGATGTCAACTGCGGACCATTCGGAAACGGATGGGCAGACGGAACGGGTTAACCGCGTTCTCGGAGACATCTTGCGATCATACGCACATGCCTTTGAACAGTGGGGTGACTATCTGCCACTCACTGAATTCGCGATTAACAATTCGGTGCATGCTTCAACTAAGCATACACCGTTCTACGTGAATGCCTTAAGGCATCCACGAACCCCAGCTTTACTTGGCGGTACGCCAAATCTAAGTGGGGGAGGGACCCGCTCAAATTTCGAGCAAGTCAATGCGCAAGTTGCAACTGCAACTTGTGAACAAAACGATGGCCCTTCTACTGAAAGTACAGTAGAAGCGGAAGCAGCTTCAAATGAAACTGAAGCTGCATATGATGAAAATGTGTCTGCAGAAATGGCTGCAGACAATGAGGGCAACGCACCTACTGCTGATAAAGCAGTAGATGAATTCGTATTACAGCGCCAAGCTGTAATACGCTATATAAAAGATGCACTTGCTTCTGCTTTGGATAAGCAGAAGCAAAATGCAGACAAGCAAGGAAGGAAGAACAAAAACTCCTTTCGGAAAGGCGAATTGGTATTATTAAGTACTACTAATTTGCCTATACATGCAATAAGCAACTTCCCTACACGGAAGTTGCTTCCTAAGTACATTGTACCTTTCAAGGTCCAAGAGATTCGGGGGAATGCCTATACTTTAGACATTCCCACAGCAATGCAGCTCCACCCAACATTCTATGTTGGTCGGCTCAAGCCGTATCATGCGTCTTCGTCTTACGACGAGACACAGAACCACGGAATATACCGTGCTTCTCCAAGTATCCCAAGAGAGACTTGTAATCGGCTTCCAGCCGTTGATGAGCAGAGCGGAGAGTCATTACCTCCACCTTCGACTGCTCAAGACCAGCCTTGTGCCGATCGAGCTCTTCCTTACAGCGGGAAAGCTCGATGTACAGAAGATGATTCTTCTCCTGAGGGGCAGTGTGCGCCCCGAGGATGTCGCGGACATCCTCGCGAAGAGACCTATATGTCTTCACAGAGTGAGACATATCGCTGCTCAAGGAGGAATAACAATCCTCGAGCTTGCGGAGCAAAGAAGCATGCTCCGCAACAACAACGGCGATGGAATTCTCAACCTCCGCCGCCCCTGATCGATAATCAGGGGAATAAGCGATACATTCTCGAGCGCTTGATCTCGAAGCGCTCGGTGCCTTCGAAGAAGGGGCAGCGTACCGAGTAGTTAGTACGCTGGCTGGGTTACCCCCAAGAGTTCGACTCTTGGGAGCCGATTGAGGTTCTGAGGGCCGACACCCCAGACCTTTTAACTGAGTTTAAGAAGGTGTCTCAAACCCATAATGTGAAGTAGCATCAAAACTAGGTGTTGATGAATTTAGGGCATCGATTAAGCCCTGCATTTCGGCGGGTACAGGAAAACCACCGTACCCCCGCAACTCCTCCTCTGACAGACGAGGAGTGCCCTGCGGACACCGCGGTCAAACGAGGTGAGAAGGGACACCACAGTTCAACCCTTCTTTGATGCAAGAAAAATGGATGTATTCCATTTTGCCTGTTTGCGAGTGCTTTAAAAAGCGCTCGCGCATTACGTGAACCTTATTCACGTAATTATCTGGGCTTTTGTTGTAGTTGTCAACAAAAGCGTTCCAACTCTGAGTCAGGGCGTCCTTATCGTCCCTGTTCCTCCTTAACCCTTTCCAGCTCGAATAATATCGAACCTGGAAAAAGAGGTCAATAAAGTACAGACGCCTATTGTCTGTACTTCGATCGAATCGACGTGACTGGATATCTTCGCAGTCATCCAGCACGTTGATATCGAACAACTCATATTGGCAGTCCCGCTTACGGTGACCGCCACTGTTGGGGGCAATAGCCCATCCAGGGGTCCAAAACCCCACTTTGTACGGAACATGTGGTTCCGTACGATGATACGCTTCAGAAGCGGCAGGCGCCGCTTCTGTTCGAGCTCTTTTAGCAGGCGGAGCACCGCCTGCTTCAACACCACGCGCCGGGGCTAAATAACCCCGTCGTGGAGAAGTACTTGGTCCAGGTGGGGATCTGCGTTCCCGCAACCACCTGTGATAATCATTATCGCTGTAATAGCTGACAGAGACACCAGAGTTATCATCGCTGTTAGGCGATGAGCACCTAGCGAGTTTCGACTCGCTAGATCCTTTCGCGGGGACAGCTGTGCCCCGATCACTTTGTTCGGAGTCAGAACTGTCTCCGAACATGGAAGAACCCTTCCTGTCAACACACCATTCGGGGGTTGTCATCGTGCGAGATGTTTCATTAGCAACATCTCCCTGTTTCTTGCCAGATGCCGCCTTAGCAGCACCTGTGGTCGAAGACGGTACGTCTTCCGACCTTTGCGTAGTTGACGCTGCATTAGCAGCGTCACTGTTGTCACTCAACACCTCAGCACCTAGTGCTGAGGCGGAGGAAGAAGCTCCTTCGATGTTTTCAGCAGCGGTCTTTAGAGCGCCGCCGCGTGCTTTGACCATCGAGTCGATGGTCAATCAGTTGGTAAATGAGAACGACCAATAAGTGCCACCCATGATTGGACAAAAGAGGAACTATTATTGGCCAACCACCTTAGTGGGGGGTGATGTAATGGGGTGCCATTACATAATTGATATTCAAGTTAGAATATCACAGTTAAATTCAGACGCGTTGTCTGAATTGAAATAAGAGATTATAAGTTATTATAATCTACGAAGGAAAAGTCGATTTGGTATAAATACCGAATCTTGCAGGTTAACTAATAGTAGAGTTAGTTGAATACTTGATATTATTGTATTACTTAGGTAATTACTATACTATTAGCCGCTAACCACCCATTAAATAAACACTCTTAATTTTGCGTTCTAATAGAAAAGTAAATATTTATATATTTACTTTTAGTATAGGATTAGTTGTCATCAACTAATCCTACCCCTTTTGTATTGTGCGCTTCCTCGCACAACACAGTGTAACCCTGTAACAGGATCATTCCTGTTACAGAAAGGGAGAACTCCTCCCTAGCTTTACTCAGCTGCACGACAGCTATTTCCCCCGTGACGTTTGGGTGGAGAGGGCGTTGCGCATGGCGTTTGCCCGAGCCAAAGCGATGGGGCTATTGCTTGCCCCTTATCGCACGCGCTATGCCAGCGCTCCTACCCCCAACGCGGTACCAGGGAACAGTGTGTTATCTGTGAATGTGGATAACCCTTCCACTTCACCAGATATTGGGTTTGACCCCGATGATGGCGTCGCGCCATCAGACGCTCCACATGGTAATGTGGAGTACCCTCCGTATCGAGAATTGGAGGAGGAGGTCGCGCAATTGCGACGTGAGATTCGCGAGCGCTGTTGTGGTGGAGCGGCTGATCAAAGTTTGTGAAGTTTGATCAGGCATTACCACGGCGCCTGGACTGCCGACTGACGAAGGGGGTCCTCCGGTTGTCCTGTGGGACTGGTCTTGTGTCTTGATCACCTTTTGTACCCGACGGCTTGGGCGTGGGTCGCTCTCCAGGTGGTGGAGATGTCACAATGCAATTCCTTGATGCAAGATTAGGGTAATTCTCAGAGAATCGATCGATGGGCTGATCAGGTGCGATCAGGTTTGATCACGATTGATCAGGAACGCTGATCGGTCTAGTAAATTCCTTACGAGTTGGCGCGAGTTCAAACAGTTTATCGCAGGTCTCAGGTCGTAGATCGTCGATCTCGGTGGCTATCAGCGAAGGGGTACTTGATCAGGCAGCGGAAGTCTTCACCACCTGATCGCCGAGCCTCTTAAACTTAATACTCTAATAGAATACCCAATATACTATGTATTATACGCTTAATTAATAGGAGGGTCGATCAGCGACGGGCCGATCGACGGTTTCTACCAAAATCCGCCTAGTAGTTCCCGTGGGGCGCTTGAAGCAGCCGAACTACCAGGGGCCAAACGTATACCAATGGGGAAGAGGTGAGAGCGCACTGCTCGATCACGTTCCCAAAACCAAACAACAGAAAAACCTTTAAAAAGCTACCGCTGGCACAGTGGGTGGAGTCGCGGGAGAGTTCTCGACACTCTACGCCTGCCGGTGGGCCAAAAATGCACTAGGTGCTCCCGCCCGGGACGTAGAGATGCGTATTAATAGGGGGAGGCGCTAAGGTGCCGTCCCTGGGTGTCCTTGGCAGTTGGACGCAAAAAGAGAACTGTATTGCTGCTTATATCATAATATCTACCAAAAACCTAATATCAGCCAATCAAAACCACCCATTCCTACGCATTTTGTCGACCATTCGACCTGATTTCTCCACTTACCGTTAGGTAACTGTGCCAGTTGTCGATCGTCTCAGATATCCCGTCCATGCCCCGTCCATGTTCGCCACCGTTGTGCCAAAAGTTGTACTGACTGATGTACCAACTGTGGCACCAACTGTGGTGCCAACTGTCGTACCACCTGTTGTACCGACTATTGTACCGACAAAATTTGCGGTACATTTTACCACAGCCGTACCCATAGTGGTGCCCCCAGTTATACCCACAATTATGTACCAATTTTCATGGTACCCTTTACCACAGAGTGGTGCCCACAGTCATGCACCCAGTTACACACAAGCAACATTAATTGCCCATCCACAAACCAATGTAGTGATGCATCAATTTTTGGTACACTTTACTACACTGTGATCGACACAGCCATCGCATCATGATGTCCAGGAGGGACTCCTCGATGAAGAGAGTGCGATTGACCGCATCGAAAGGCGGCTTGCCTCTCTCAAGTCAACCTTTGCGGAGTTTCGTGATCGCATTTCGACCCTGTCGGAGTTATTCCGACCTGCCCCTTCTTACGGCTTTTACGGCTATTCGCCTTTTCAACCCCCTCCAAGAGGGGATTCGTCTCCGGGTTCTGGTATGGCTTAAGCATACCTACGTAGGAGGTTGGATGCGTACGCATCGACTTCGGAATATCCAAGGTGTACGCCAAGCCCTTTCCGTCTATCACCTTGAAAGGCCCCACAAACCTGGGGCGCAGTTTGTTTCTTAACACATTATAAACTGAATGTGTAGGAAGGTTTTTAGCGTTTAATAAAACACTTTCTCCTACTTTGTACGCCCTTTTGTTACGCCGATCCTTGCGGTCGGCCAGTTCCTTTTGCTTGTCTTGGCTTTCCGCCATGGCATCGCAAACGTGTCGTAAGGCAATAAGGCGCGTCGATAAAAACTTATCGATGTTCTTTCGCACAGATACAGGGCTGACATCAGGGAATCCTCCCCCCTTGATCCCTGTGCCACACACACGTGGCGTCAACGTAACCCTCGGTTCACTAATCCGTTCACGTAAAACGGGGTAAACCCCGTAGATGCATGGCACGAATTGTTTATAGCAAATTCGGCCATAGGAAGCATCTCACTCCAACTCTTTGGAGACTCGCGGGCATAAACTACGGAGAATATCTTCCACAACGCGATTAACGCGTTCCGTTTGTTTGTCCGTCTGCGGATGATCCGCAGTGTACATGAGGAGTTTGGTGCCCATCACCTTAAACAGAGCGCCCCAAAACTGTCCCGTAAAACGGTGATCCCGATCCGATACAACGGAGTCGGGTAGATCATGCTGTCGAAAGACACGGTCTAGTAACACTTTCGCTGTTCCTTGTCCATCAATGAACTCTGGCACCGCCGCCAGGTGAGCCATCTTGCTCAAACGGTCTACAAAGACCAAAATGCCGGTGTTTCCGGCCTTATCCTTCGGAAAACCGAAGCTAAATCCATAGTAATGGATTTCCAACACTCCGTTGGAACGGACAAGCTCGACAGAGGCGCATCTGATTCTGCAGAGGGTTTAACCCTCTGACACATCTCACAGGTGCGAATATACGCACCGACCCACTTATACATTTTGGGCCAACAATACAAAGCACTTAAAGCGCTGTAGGACTTATCCCGACCTAAATGACCCCCGTTAGGGGCGTCATGTGCCTCAAATAGGACTCTATACTTCAGTTCCTCATCATGAGGAACAACCACCCGCGGAGTGTCCTCCGCGCTCGTGCTATAATATAGCAAACCGTCACAGTACCTGTAACGGTGTAACCGAGCTCTAGCTCGACTTTACAGTGTAGGATCAGACGAGACAAGTCCCTTTCCACCCAACGCGCTGATAAGCGCCGTACATTATGGGTATTTCTCATACGCCTGTCGTATGAGATCCACCACAGACGAGGTGACTAATGTCGCGTGAGTGAGCTCGTAATCGGGACGACGCGACAACGCGTCTGCAAGTACATTCTGTTTCGCAGGTTTGTACTTTACCTCAAAATTGTACTCCGCAAAGAAGGAGAGCCAACGGGACATCCGTTGGGAGAGATGGGGTGACTTTGTCGCTGTCCGCAAGGACGCGTGGTCTGTATAAACCACCAACGGCTTTGAGCCGAGTAGGTGAACCCTAAATTTGACAAGGGCATACTTCATAGCAAGTAGCTCCTTATCATGAACAGGATAATTTCGTTCTGCAGCTTTAAGCTGCCTCGACTCAAACGCGATCACGCGTTCCCTTCCCGCATCGTCTGCTTGTAACAAAGCACATACGATTGCGAAATCGGAGGCGTCGCAGACGACGCTAAATGGTTTCCCAGAATCTGGGAGAGAAAGAACGGGAGCTTTTAACAAGCTCCCCTTAACCGCTTCAAAAGCGTTTTGGTGTTCAGTTTTCCAACACCAATCAACATCCTTCTGAAGAAGGTCGGTCAATGGCTTCGCCATTTCAGCGTAGTTCTCGCTGTACTTGTGGAGATAATTGTCTAATCCAAGCCACTTCCGTAATTCGCTAAGATTTACAGGCGAAGGCCACTCCACAATGGCTTTCACCTTCGCGGGATTCGCCTGCACTCCATACTTACCGATGAAGCATCCGAGGAAAGGAATTTCCTCAGCACCAAAGATACATTTGGATGCGTTTGCATATAGCTTATGCTCTCGCATACATTCGAGCACCGCTCGAAGGTGTATTAGGTGTGTCTGAACATCAGACGAGTCGCCTTCCGCGAGACTATGAACGAATATATCGTCGAAGTACGTCTGAGCGTACTTTCTATGAGGGCGGAAGAGTTGAGTCACCAAGCGATTAAAAGTCGCTGGTGCATTTGAAAGCCCCTGTGGCATAACAAGCCACTCCCACAGCATACCACTAGGCGTGCCGACCGCTGTGAGCGGAATATTGGATGCTCGCATGAGCACCTGATAATACCCGTCCACCAGATCTAAGGCACTGTACACAGTACAGCCCGCCATATTGTTCAGAAGGACATCCTTCCGAGGAATCGGAGTTTGCGTGGGTACAGTAGCTGTATTCAGCTTATTGTACTCATGCACAATGCGCCACTTTCCGTTCGGTTTACGAACACAAGAAGTGGGAGATGAATGGGGAGAATTGCTCTCCCGTACATCCCTGCCTCTTCTTTCCCCTTGAAGAATGCGTCGATGACGTCGCATTGCTCCTTGGGGAGAGGACACTGCCTAGTGACGCAGTATTTGGTTCCAGGAACCAAGTCAATCTCATGTCGGACTCCCCGATCCGGTGGTAACCCCATCGGTGAGTTGTCTCTAATGACATCTCCGAATTCCTTAATTAAGGAATGGTAAGGGTCCTCAGGATCCGCAAGGATCTTGTGGCCGCTTCGGGCATTCAATGCCTGTTTGGTTTGCACCAAAACTGACTTGTCCATCGTGGATGAGGAGTTCAACTCCTCTTCCAGACGCAACACGACGATATCGTCGAGTTCACCTGCTTTTACATCAGACTCAAAATCGTTGAAGGACATCTCCTCCAACGACAACAGTTCGCCTACCCCAGGAAACCGACCAATGCTTACGGCTTCCGTGACAACACCGGTCACACTATTCAGCATCCGATAGGACTGATAACTACTGGCCTCGGGACTCGTCCCGGGACACAGATGGGGGGAGTCAATTGCCCCATCTATTGGAAGCGCATCGAGCATATCCACAGAGGTCTTTACCTCTACCACCGGTGACTCGCCGGTCTCACCTAATACGGCGTGGTCGGAATCAATTCCGACGTGCGAAAGAGACGAACTACGGGTCTCTTCGCTTGGAAGCGCCTCACGCTTAACCACAGGGGGCTCTACCCCTACCACCGGAGTCGCAATATTTTCGCCGAACACTGCGTGGTCGGGAGCCCCGACCTGCAGAAGAGACAAACCACGGGTCTCTTATCTAGGAAGCGCCTCGCGCTTAACCTCAGAGGAATCCACCTCTACCACTGGCGACTCACCAGTCTTGCCTATATCGGCGTGGGTATTAACCGCCGAATCCCCCTCGTCAAGGAACGCTTCCTTGACCTCATTGGTACTGAGCATTTTAGACATCCCAACCTCTGGCATCTCACGCCAGAATCACTTTTTTCGATCAAGCAAAGGTGGGTTCATGACTCGCCAATGCTTCACCCGATCGAGGGTTCGTTGAGCCAATGGACTTAGACTTCTATTCTATCCATGGATCGTAGCGTTCCAGCCACTCATGCTCAGAATGAGGTCATACCTCAAGTCCAAATACAGGACTAGGGAACGTTCTAAGCTGTCGAAGTCTGCAAACTTCAGCTTAAGGTCAATCGAGACCTTGGGTACAGTAACATGTACTCCCGTCGCAAGACGGACCGTGAAAACGTCACGAGAACGTGCCTCTAGGGCCTCGGCATACAGCCGACTCTTCTCTACAGAAGCCCGTCTGACATAATTGTCAGACGCTCCAGAGTTTATCAAGACTCTCCAAGGATTATCAAACCATTTCACGTCCACAAGGACGACCAGCAAACCTGGCTGGTACACCAACTCGGTGCTAGAAAGCACCGTTTCCCTCGGGGCTTTGTGCTGTCGGCCCCTACCCTGGGGTTTATCAGCACTGAGGGATCCCCCAGTAGGGCGTCCCGCACCTACTGGGATCCGTCGTTTCCCGACGGCTTGGGCGAGCGCTTTTACCCTCCCTCGGCCCCTTATAGCGAGTGTCTCGCTGGGGATTTTTTGGACATCTGTTCCGCATATGATCCGTGCTTCCACACAGGAAGCATCTTAGCGGCCCATGCCGCTGCAGCAATGCAAAGAGCTCCGACTCGAAGCTCTGGGAGGTAGAGTCAGAGTGACTCTTAGCGGAAGGTTTCTCCTCCGCTTCGACCTGACTAAGGTCCATGGGTTCAGGACCCACCTTAGAGGAACGAAAGTTCCTTTCGGCGTTGAACGCCATCTTAAACGCCTCCCTCAGGGATTGAGGTAGGCATCGGAAGAGCTCCGAACGTGCTGGCCCTTCTTTCAGGCCTCCCATGAACACGGGAATGGACATATCGTCCGAGTACGCTTTAGCTTACATCGCTGCCAACAGGGTCTTTAGTTCTTGGTCCCTAGTTCCCTGACGGCAATTCAGAAACGCCAGCTGATTCTGGAAATCCAGATCAGGCGTGGCATACATGTCCATAAGCTTCTGCTTAAGGACTTCCCAGGTTGGGAACACGTCCGTGACCGACACCGAACACGTGAACGCCCATGTACGGGCTTTATCCGTAAGATGGGTCAGTGCAAGTCCCACTTGCAAGTGATCCGCGATCACATTCGCTGTGGCGAAGGCCGTTTCGACCTCTCGAAGCCACACATAAAAGTTTTCATCTTTTTCAGAGGTGAATTCTATATCTTAAAGGACAACGGAGGGCGCACCCCCGTGAACGTGGAATGACTTCCACGAAAATTCGCCTCATGGGCGATGAGGGCGTTGACCCTCCATTTTAAGGCATCAAGACCCTGCTCCACTAGGATCTGCATGCCTTCGTCACCTCGTATGGATAACAGCCTGTTAAAGGCTTCCTGCTGGACGAGGGTTAGCCTATCCCAATCGTCGTGATTCATCCTTTGCAGGGGATGTTGTCGTTTACCAACACAGGTGTTGGATTGACTACAAGTGCTACCAGATGTAGCCGGTGCGTTTACGCACGGTGCGGCTAGCGCACAGAGGAATACTTTCCTAAAGCGGCGATACGCCGCTACTTAGCCGATACGCCCTTATAAAAGGGCTTAGTAAGAGATCGCTCTCTTACTCGGGGCCAAGATTTCCCTTGGTTTACTAGTTAGTATAAACTAACGCCTTGATACAAGGATCACTTAATAAGGGGGTAGTAAAGGGAAGGTATTCCCTTTCACTACAACACTCACTGCGCGAGAGACCTGTCGAGGTCGTGCGCCTAGCAGTCTTTAGAGTGAAATGTAAACTGATGTATATTTAATATATAATTAGCCTATTTTAATTAAACTAATGTAAACTATATGTAATACTAAGTAGAACTTACTCAATTCGTACCTAGCCGAAATGTAATGTACACCACCTGTGTACCAACACGTGGCAGGCTGCCACGCCCCCACCTAGGGCTCCTTCCGTGATTGGTAAAAATAAACAATAAATCCAAACCTTTCGTACCGGTCAATACTGACCTCAACCGAGTGTACTTATGTACAAAACATACCCAAATGTAACCAAATGTAACCCTGTTACATAAATAGTCGATGACAGAGGCGATCAGGGATGATCAGGGCCATCAGACGAAAATTAAAGATCGTGATCGACCTGATCGGCCTGATCGGTCTGATCGATTTAGTCGATCAAGCACTAGTTGGCGCGAGTTGCGAACAGATGAACGCAGGTCGCAGGTTGAAAAATGTCGATCAGGTGTTGATCGGTGAAGGGGGTACTTGATCAGGCAGCGGAAGTCTTCACTGCCCGATCACTGAGACTCTAAGTATTAATCAGCTAACATAATACCCAAAATAAATGTATTCTTAGCCTAGACCTACGAGGGAGGCAAATTTCATTAAATCCACCTAGAGTTCCCGTGGGGCGCTTATAGCAGCCGAACTCTAGGGGCCAAACGTGAACCAAAAGGGGAAGAGGTGAGAGAGAACTTCTCAATCACGTTCCCGATACCAAAAACCGTTACAAGAAGAACCGCTGACGCAGCGGGAGGAGTTGCGACGAGTTCTCAACACTCTACGCCTGCCGGTGGGCCAAAAACGCACAAAGTGCTCCCTCCCGGGACGTAGAGGTGTATACTAGTAAGGAAGGCGCAAAGGTTCCGTCCTTGAAACGATCTGCTCGATCGTACGCAAAAGGAGAACTTTATTATTGCTTATATCCCCAAAACTACCAATTACCTAATATCAACCAATCAGAACTACCCATTCCTATGTGCCTTACCGACCAGTCGACCTGATTTTTATGTCGTCCGTCGCTATCTATTAGGTGCCTGTACGTAATCGCCCCATCTCACGATGTCCCGTCTATGTCCTGTCCATGTACACCACAGTTATACATACAACTGTATACACAGTAGTACACACAATCGTACACGCAATTACTCACCCGGTTGTGCCCACAGTCACACCCCTAATTAGGCCCACAATTAGGCCCACAATTAGGCCCAATTTTATGGCACACTTTACCACAATACTGGGAGCACCTTCAAATGACATGCAATCTGCAACCTCTCAAGATTCCGGACAGACCATCCATCAGCATCTCCCACTGCTTCAAGTTGAAAGTTTACATTACCAATATGCAGCACTGCCGATAATGCCTGAATCACCAGCTCAATCTGTTTTCTTTTAACACCAACATGCTGCATGGCTGCCATAGTCTCTTCAAAATTCTTTGCGTCATTCACATCTTCTACGTCGTAGCATCCACTAGTTTTAAGATAGTGAAAACTTTCTGGTCTACTTTTTTAAAGCCAAGTTTTTGCTTTGCTCCAGATGACAGTCCAACTAGAACTTGGTAGGAAATCTGAAAGTTTCAGTCTCCTTTGCCAGGCCTAACAACCCGCGACTTTTCCAGTAGATAGTTCGTCACTTTGCCACATTGTGGTCGTCCATCTGAGTCAAATAGTAGCTCAAAGTATTTGCCAAAGCGACTGGAGTTGTTGTTACGTAACATCTTGGCATTTTAAAACGCTTCTAGCAGTAGGTTGCTTTCTAGAAACGTGCGTTTGACTTTATTAACACCAGCGCCACTACCACTGACCTCTGCGATGTAGTTTTAAATTTGTTTTGACGCCTCTGTTTTACCCGCACCACTCTCTCCACTGATAATCAAGCATTGATTATCCTCTTCACTCAGCATCGTACAATACATTTCCTCAGCTGTGGCGAACACATGTGGCACCATATCAATGCGTGGCTTTATGCATATACGCACGCATACTTTTTTCACCATAAATATCGAACCATTTGTAGGGGTTGCGACCCCAAGGACATGACCAATGTATGAGTAAATGACGTCCGCGGCGTGGCGCATCTTGAGGTTTTCCAGTATGGATTTCTCTCTCACAGATGAAAGTAGTATCAATTCGTCTATGTCCACGATAACACGCTCATCACTAATGAGTGTAGAATGATTTAACGCTGCAGTTTACGCCTTTCCATTTGATCGGATTTTCGACGGGAGAGACGGTCTTGGGGTGGCACATGGTTAAATTGGAAATTCATTAGTCAAAACCAAGGGTACACATAAACGTAACCAAGGGTGGCAGTGGGGTGGCAGATGGGGTGGCAATAGCAATTCCCTTTAGATTAAGACTAAAACAAATAATATGCATATCTGCAAGTCGGTGTACATAACATAAATTATGCTTACCAATCCATTATTTCATCGAAAAGTCGTCAAACACCAATTCATGCGACACGTAGTGCTGCAGGAATCGAGCGCCCTTCCAACACCCCTTCTCGACTTTCCGCTGAAATCCGCTCGCGTCATCTTCATCGCCATCAATCCAAGTCCTCGTTGCATGCACCTAAGCTTCTTCGGACCCATTCCCTTCGTGAAAGTGTCAGCCAACATGGTATCCGTAGGTTCGTACTCAGATTTAATCAATCAATTTTGACCTTTCGAAACCAAAAACTTTACTCGTACATCAATATGCTTCGTCCTCGACGTTTTTCCTTCCTCTTTATGGCCGCTTTGTTATCGCATCGTAGCGTCATCGGAAGCTTCACCTTGTTGAAGTTATTGTTGAAGTTGTTGGACAGGATATTACCTATTGGAGGTTATCAAGCATTTCAATGCGATCACGTGACATTGCGACGTTTACGGTAAGGGCACGCACCCTGATTACGCCCAGGGTACGTGCTGCGCCTATCCTCTGACGCAATGGGTAAAGGTGGTATAAGTTAGATATTACAAACTGCATACTTTACATACTGTAGGCTTAGTGTAGCATAGCGAACTAAGGACCTAATTCATTCTCTTCCGATTATTCCATCTACCACTCAAGTATTCAATTTATCCATCTCTATCACACCTGCACTCCGACTTCCATGGCCATTTCCTTGAAACCAATGAGCTCTCCCTCAACAACCGATGCTGCATAAAGCTCTTCCTTCATGCTAGACAGCGACACGCACGACTGTCGCTTGCACACCCAATGCACTAAGTTTCCTTCCATGATTACAAGCCCGCCGCTTGTAGATTTTCGATCGTCCTTTGAACCACCAAAATCGGCATCACAATATACATAAATCAACACTTCCTTTCTTCCTTGTCCTTTCGATTTAGAATCGATTTCCATTCGTAACATAATTCCAGACGTCGCCTTAAAAAAAAACGCAAAATTCTTTTCGCCGTCATCCAGTCGAATTTCGTTGGAGCATGCGCCCTGCGCGTGGCACTATTGCATAGGCCCATTACAACCAATATTTGTCTTACAATATCATGATTAAGTTATTCAAGCCCATTTAGAATCAAACGCGGAGATTGTCCGATGTTGGAGACAGGACGCCGAGTCACCCAAGATATTCTGCCACCCTTTAACCTCATTCTAGAGTCTGCCGGCAGTGGAAAGCTAATGAAGCTTTTTTGTGCGATCGTCGGCGTCATGGAAAGCGCGTTTTCCGAGAAGATCGATGACAGGTCCGTGGATGACTTGAAGAAATGTATTAAGGAGGAGAATAATGACCTGAAGGCAATCGATGCCGACAAGCTGGAGCTATACCTCGTACGGACGGAGAGCTGCGTCTGGCTGACTGAGGCAGACATGCAGAATGGGGTGAATGACACCATTGGCTTGAAGCCGTTGGATGTCGCGGGAGCACCACTGAAGATGGTTGAATTGTCGGAAGCGACGACTTATGGTACATCGAATGCTAAAACCATTGAGGAGGTTAATTGGTTTCACTCCTTATAAGGAGAATCGTTGATCTTATAGTCGTAATCACTTTGGTATAACCTGTTAGTATTGATTGTCAAATAACAGCTGTATTAATACAAAAAGGATTTTCTTACGAGGTCAATGGCTATCAGTAGTGACCCCTTCGCTGCCGTAGAGCAGCTACAGAACATTGTAAGGACGTTGGCACCTTCCTTGAGTCCTCAAGTACTACCTAAAGGCATAAACTACGGTCTGGATCTGATTCTGTCATTATGTAAAACTGAAAAGCAGCGAGAAACGTTGATAGCGCTAGTACGACGTAGCAAACCACTGAATGAACACAGCGATGATGGAACTACAGACAAAGAAACAGAAGATGGTGATTACAATTTGAAGCCCCAGGTCATTGGAACATTTGATGTAGAAAAACGCTTCTTTTTAGTACAAAAAGTGGAGTGGATGCACGAACGCGACGCCGTTGTGCACGAGTTTGCGCGCTTCATCGAGCTACAGCTGAAGAGCCCAAAGGCAGCCGACAAGGTCGTACAACATTTCTTAGAAGTGAATGGTCACGAGCCGGATGATATCATTCTGGCTCAACAATGTTTTAGTGCTGCATTTGCACTGCAGACGCTGCTCCGGTAAGTGACTTTAATGAAATAAGAGTGTGTTGTGACGTGTAACTAGATTTTTGATATGCTGATGTAGAGCTTTTCCGAGATTGCCAATTGCTGTTAATGGCAAGGTTGTGGAGATTACTGATGATACTGATATTTCTAGAGTGTTTGCGCCTTTATTGGCCCTCAAAGTAAAGAAGAAAAAGGCTACGACTGCGCAGCTGCAGTGTAAGTCAAAGAAGAGGAAAGTGTGAAAAGTGAATTTAGTGAGACCCGTTGAAATATAATATTCACTGCTAATACAACTGCACATATCCTTATTTTTGCGTAAGCAACATGTTGCTGCACAGAAAATTTTGTAAAGCTGCAGGAATAATTGATCTCACTACTAGTAGCACATAAATCAAGTTGCATTTGAGTGCTTTAGACTGAAATCGTTTGACTATCAAGGTACGAATAGTATATAGAGGCATATTCCCCGCAATGTTCAAAGGTTTCGATGGTGGTAAAGGATGCGTCGATAGTGGCGGTGCGATCAACTACTTTCCCGCTGACCATGGTGATTACGACATCAATTAGTGAGTAAAAGCGTCAGGGGACATGAAAGCTGCTAACGAACGACAAAAGTCAATTGATTACTGTAGCAGCGCCGGATATATTAAATTGATACATCGATTTCTGTGCATGTGTGGGTACCGATATCATTTATATCCTCGCAGTGATGCAATTGGCCAAAGAAATCCCCGGTTACGGCAATAAGAATGTTTAATGACTTAAGCTGATTTTCTGATAGCGTTTCCAGTTCACACCTCAACGTCCAGCAACGTCGTAGGATTTGTCGAATTGTAGCTGCTACAGTAGCATGGACGGGCTTATCCAACCGAGCAAGCAATGCATATATCCATACCGCACGGGCTCGAGAGAGTTGAATTACCTCATCACTTAGCCATGTAGCTTGATAATCAAGCAACTTCCTAGTCAACACCTGATCGAACTGTAGTAAAAGTCTCAAGTGCGGAGGTGTAGCTGAAGATCCAGTTTCTTGTTTACCAAAAAAAAAGGTTATCCATCCATCTTCATCATTCATCTTGGGCACATTTCTGCATAAGATATCATTCGACACAACTCGTGTCTTAAGAGTTTTCGCTTTCGGTACTCCAATCGCTTCCCAGCGTGCAATTAATTGCCGTATCTCTGCAAAATTTGCTAGCACATCTCTTTTATTTCTATCATTAAGTATTCTTTCAGGTGCCGTCTCTTTGAGACCAAATGACACTAGCTGTGGCATATTACTGGTCTGTAGAGCATCAAATTGTCTTGGATCGATGTTTGAAGCTACGACGACGTCTGGAATACTTTCTGCTTCAATTCTTACCCTCCATAAATATTCCTGAACGTCTTGAGGTGGAAGTCCTTGCTGCATTCGCCGTCGAATCAGCTGCACATTCGCTGCCTGAACGGGTAGCGCTGCAGTCATCATACTTGTTAATATCAAATATTCTAGCCAATAATATGCTGTTGAAATTAAAAAAAAACAATTATGTGTGATGACTACCATTTTTCGTGTAGTTGATCCTAATATACATGGTTAATGGCACTCATTACCTCTTGTTTGCTTCGACGGTGGAGACGTTTGTACAGTGCTTGGCATTGCGCTCGCAGTAGCGTGCGACAATTTTGTACAGCTGATGAGGAAAAATATCTCGAGCTTTTGCAACTTAAGGACATTAAAAGGTTCGGCACGCAGGTTCGTTTACGAGGGTTTATCGCCCTAAGACATTTTGTCTGCGTAGTGAAGAGTTTTATGATCTACAAGCTCAGAAGCGAAGATATTTTTATTACGTTGATTTGCAGGTCAGTAACAACCAAACTCAAGTCTCTTCTAGTGTGTTACTTAAGTAATTGTCAAATTGAACAGGGACGTCTGTTCCTGGAAAATACACGGCCGAAGAACATCGCAACGTCGCTCAAAAGTACCAAGTTTCTGCGCTTTTTCTTCTCGCAGGTGCGACCAAATGGCATCGCGCAAAGCGAATCAACAGATGAGGATGCGTTCCTGGAGTATCCTTTTCGATCACCTTGTGGCAAAGAAATCAATTTTATCAAGTGTGCTGACCGTCCATTTGTTTTCGAAGATCTCCGCCGAGATGACAGCGGCAACTGGATGTTGATATTCGGTGGTGGAGAGCTAATGATGCCATTTCTACCAGAAACACTGCGAGTGTCTTTAATGACTGGAAGATTATATCATGATGTACAGACCAAATACATTGCGCGTGGAACTCGTGAGGGAGTCGCACTTGTGAAGTCACAACTAGCTGTGGAGCTTAGCAAACACATGGATTTTAACGACTTTCCTAATGGCACGGACGCAGATGTCAAGTCATTGCAAGTCGGCGATTTCAAATGGGAAAATCAACATTATGCCATTCACACCATTGAATAGAGCTTGCATACTGACCAAAAGAGAGCGATGGCCGGTTAAATGGTAACCCCACTAATGAGCCTCTATCTAATCAAGAATCCGGACGAGCTTTAGGTGGTAGATTCAG
Source organism: Peronosclerospora sorghi (assembly GCA_026184515.1). NCBI lineage: Eukaryota > Oomycota > Peronosporomycetes > Peronosporales > Peronosporaceae > Peronosclerospora > Peronosclerospora sorghi. The sequence continues at coordinate 4,700,720 of CM047584.1, read as the reverse complement.
TATTAATATTTTTATAGGTCAGCGCAGTTTCCGAGCAGCACATCATTTTTTAGTGATGCATCAAAGCCAATATTAGATGTGGTTTCTTTGGTCAAAAATCATACTTCTTTTTAATCGTTTGTTTGTGGTTACCCAACGTGCCAGATCACATTCAGAAGCAGACTGTCTGATCCGCCTGCGTGTCCGACTTACGGATGCCTGAAAGAAGAGTTAAAGCTCGAAAACCCTCGAAAAATGAATTCAAATATTATCTGAATTCTTAGACGTTTATCAGGGTAAGCTTGACATTCAAACATACTCGCAGAAGGTGCAATTAGTTCCTTTCAAATGTTTGCAAGATGCAGTAAGCGCAGGTACGCAAGGGTCTCAGCAAGACATCGTTTTTGGACCGAAAACGAGAGAGTTATCGATGTAAAGTTGAAATGGGGAAGAAAATATGCCCGGAAATGGTATACCTGAGTGGTAGTCGTTGTTTAGGACGACATTCCAGAAATATTATGCTAATCAGGGTGATTTTTTGGATATTAATTGAGCAGCGGCCGCTACGCGCATACATACGCATATATTGTCTGTGTTGAAAGTTGTCAACGTCCATACTCTCGTAGATTGTTGAAAACTTGAGTCGTAGATGTCAAATAATAGCTTTATTACACCGAAATTGTTTTAAGTTAATATTACTGTTGGAAGAGTTTTGGACTTTGCACTCTTCCAGGATAGTGGAATCCCATTGGCTGTTTGGGATGGCATACCTTTATGCATATATCGGTGGCTACTGGTTTAAGTTGCATTTATTACTGGATAGCTACTTAAGTAACCTTACATAATATACTTTCTGTTTTGCATATAATCAAGCACTATCTACTGAACTCTCTACGGCCGCTGAACGGCGCAGACTAGCTTGCCTCTCCCGCTGATCCCCCCTTGCTGAAACTTCGTCACAAGGTGGTCTAAGATCGCGTGAAGTGTTTAAGACCTTCTATTTGTTTTTTAACAGGTTATGAGCCCAAGGCTTGCCTAGTTATAACGTGGAATTTTCTTGGTATATCGAGTGTGCTTTCGTGGATTTCTTTCGTGGTTACGTTACGTCAAACTAGTAGAAAGTCCCCTGTTGAAAGGGGTAGTGGAGTAACGCAACTGATTGAAGTGATTTTATTTGATTAACGATGAGTGATTCTGATGGAGATTATGTGCCCTCCGTGAGTGAATTTAGAGCGTTGGTGCGCAGTTTAAAGGAGGTTACGACTGCCCTGACTGCTAGAGAAGCTAGGAGGGGCAGGCAATTACCTCCGAGTGTATCGTCCGGGTCCAGGAAGGGGTCCCCGGTGCGAGTGAAAGACACTGAGTTTCGAGACAGCTTGCAGAATTACCGTCCTTTCGGTCACAAGATGACGTTGAACGATCTGGCCGAGGACAAAGGGGTCGAAGCTGGCGCTAGGCCACGCCCACAAGTGAATACAGCACCTCGCGGAGTGCCGGTTGGCATGCAAGGTGCGGGTGGGGCTGGTGTACCCGCCGAACAAGGGTATGTGCCGATGCAACATTCCGGCTACAATATCCCTAAGTTGTCGATCGAGAAATTTTCAGGGCGCGATCTGTATCCCGGTCTGGGTGCAGGGTATTGTCAATGGACCTACCTATTCATGGAGGCCATTGAGATCGGCGAGATCACTTCTGGTTTTAGGTGGAGTGAACGCCTGAAAGTGAATAAATTTGTCGAACATCTTGAGGGCACTGTCGTGGAGTATTTAAGCTCGAACATGGGTTCGTGGTGGCAGGTGCGCCCTCAACATACGTATGTTATGGAGCAGATGTGGTTGAGATTCAAGGTGAATATATCCCACCACCAAGCTGCTGCCTGGTTTGCGATGGAAAAGAATCCCAGGCGAACGTGGACGGAGCATTATCTATACCTAGTAGCTCTGGTTCGCGAAGCGGGTCGAGTGAAAAGTTGATAATTGAAAACATCGTAAAGTACGCTGCGCCGCGATTGACGGTGATGTTGATGGCAAGGTATGATCCTGGTAGACAGGACTACCTAGGCCACGCCCAAGAGCTAATTGCCTGGGCGCAAGATCTAGAGGATGACGCCGTCAAGGGAAATCCAGCCGTTAAGTTGCAGGCACATGCCGCAACGTCTGGAAGAGGTCACCGTGCATGTTACACATGCGGTGATGAGGGCACATACAGAAGTATTGCCCCGAGAAACGTCGGAAAAGTGGTGGCAATGGCAGCCAAATGGCGAATCGGGATGGTAATGACAAGTCGTCGAAGCGTTTTGTACTCTCTACTATGCAAACCACTTTAGATACATATGTAAATGCATGCGGTAACGACAATGGTAATGGAAACATTTGAATAATTGACAGCGATGCAAGTAGACTCTTGGTGTCGAGCTCAAACCTGCTGGAAGATGCAAAAGAGTGCGGTCCTAATGACACATTTTCATTGCCGAATGGTGGTACTTTGAGAGCTACCAAAGTCGGTAGGCTTACGTTGCGCACGTGCGACGCAAGTGAAACGGTCGTTGTCTTGACCGAAGTATACTTCACACCGCAACTAGCCAAAAATCTGATTTCGCTGGGTCGGCTGCGCGAAAAGGGCTGCGTCATTGTCGACGACGGCCACAAGCTGCGAGTCATGTTAAATAACGAGAAGTTGGTCGATGTATTACCCATGTAACTGTATTCATCGCAAGATTGAAGGCGGAAAAATGTAATGGTTTTTCAAAGGATTTTGAGGACATGGTTGCAAGCAGTGTGCTGGAAGACGTCGGTCCAGATGTGCATACTGGTAGCCTGCACCACTTCCACGTGCGCTTGGGTCACCTGGCCTACGACACTATCGAAAGGCTGGCCAGGGACCCCAGGTCAGGCATTGCGCTTACCGACACAAACAGGCCGAATTGCCTGACCTGTGCCGAGGGCAAGGCCACTAGGAAAGCGCAGCCGAAGGTGGATACCGGCGGCAACGCGCCGATTGATAGAATCGGAGAGGTGATATACAGTGACCTAAAGGGTCCTATCACTCCTCGTGATAGACGTGGCAACCGATACCTGGTCGTTTTGTTGACCATTTTTCAAGTTATGTACGCGTATTTGTAGCGCGCACGAAGGGCAAGGCTGCAAGGATGTTTGGACATTTTATTGCATGGTTCGATAACGAGTTCTCATGCAGGGTGCATGTGCTGCGCACCGACGGTGGCGGCGAATACCAGAACGTTGATCTGTTCTGTAAACAGACTGGTATTCGTCGTCAGTTCACTGAAGCTGGCAACCCTGCGCCAAACGGCAAGGCTGAGCGCATGAACCGGACCATTTTCAACATGGTCCGGTGCATGATATTCGGGTCTGGTGTACCCCTGACATATTGGTCGGAGGCGGCTGAGTATGCTGCGTATATACTCAACCGCACTCCGACAAGAACAAATACCGGACGGATTTCGCCGGTTGAAGTTGTGGTGGAGTCAAGTTCGAAATCGAAAACATTAGCATCGATAACCTGACTACCACCATCGCTCCCAGCCTTCCAACTTTCGGAGGGGGTACTCCGCGGACCACCACTCGAGATCTGGTCCGATCGTCCGCAGCAAGCAGACGACCGGTCGTCATCAGAACCCACTTGGTCCGATTGTTTAGTGTCCATCTCACCTTGTGTACCCGATGGAATGGGCTAGTTACACACTCGGTGGATCGGGATCGCAGATTGGATCGAAGCGGTCTTGAATATAGAAGACCGATCTGGGTAGGTATCTCTGGGGCTGAACTCTTCACCCCAGACACAAACAGACCAAAAACACTTCCAAGAGATAACTTCCAATAGGTCGATCGTCCAAACGATCAAGACCTGACCAATACGAAATAATAGAGGGTAGACCACCGTTCCGGTCTAGCCCCTGAACAATACGAAATAAGACCAAAACCGGTCTAGTTTCCAACGAATATTAAAACAAGCCAATATGTCCGCGTAAAGACCCAATATGCTCGTGAAACTCCACAAACGATATCTCCACGCCAAGACCAATCCAGTGAATAGCACGTTCCAAACGTACTTGAGCTGAGGTGTTGAGATCGCCAAATCGTACTCCCGTCGAGGGACTTCCGGTGGGCCAAAGTGCGCGTGCGGCGCTTCCAGACCGGGTATAATGGGCGAGAGGGGATAATTTGACCCTCTGCCCCCAAACACTCCGCGGCGGGCAGAGGCGACTAGCGTACGAAAAGGGAAGAACGGCGACCCCTAGCTGTGGTGTGAACCAAGACCAATGGACTTCCACTTAGAGAAATCCTGCAACCAAAAGACTCCTTACTTTATTAGGCAAATCCACAACCAAAAGCCCTCTATCCGGAAAATCCACAACTAAAATACTACTACCCTATAGTCCCTAAATGTACCCACACAAAAAAATATGTAAAATACCCAAAGTCGGGTGACTCACCAAAACTTTCGTTCTTGACACTTCTTGAGTCTGATAGGCTGAAAAGCCCCCCTTGTTTAAAACAATCCGAAATTAGACCAAATGCCTTGACGAAACTTGACCAGAAGTGTGCCAAATTTTGGGCACGCTTCTCTACAAAGTGCTGACCGGCAAGCCTCCGGCAGTCAATGATATAGTGGTTTTCGGGTCCTCGTACATGGTTTGGAGGGACCCGAAGAAGAATACCTTGGCGAAGCACGCCGAACGCGCCCTTTTTTAGGGCAAGAGCGACGAGACCAAGGGCTACAAGGTGCTGCTATTGAAGGACAGGGTGGTCGTGGTGACGAGGCATGTCACCGCGATCGAAACGCTTAGCGCTGAGACAAGCGACAAGTTCACCAAGGTACTGGAAGGTGAATGCAACCAAGAGCTGCAAGGTTTAGCTGAATCACGCTCGAAGGTGGTTGATGCAAATGCACTGATTTAAGGGCATGGAAATAGCGGAATACCGGATCCTGCAGTCGCGTCGAAACCTATGGAAAACGTTGAACAGGGTGCACGAAAGACGCGAAGAAAGTTGAAGAAGACTATCAAAGGGCAGGAATACGAAGCGTCGAGGGCCAAAAGGGCGGTTACAAGCGATGGTATTCCGAAAGTGGTCACTTAAAATGAACAAAATTATGGAAGCGCCCTAAGTGTTTACGCGGTCTGCGAACCAGATGTCGAAGTGGCGAGTGGTTCATCGATGAAACCAGATCCAACAAACTATAGGGAGGCCCATGGTGGTTCTCAAACAGTAATGTGGAAGCGTGCGGAAATGGAGGAACTCAAGTCTCTCCAGGACCTAGGCACATGGGACATCGCGCGCCGCCTCAAAGAAAAGGTACCTCTCCCGACCAAGTGGGTGTACAAGACGAAAGTCAGTGAAAACGGGTCGGTTGAGAGGTACAAATCAAGATTGGTCGCCAGAGGCGATAAACAAGTTTTTGGTGACGATTTAGTTTTTACGTTTTCGATGGTTATGGAGTTGAACAACGTAAAGTTGCTCCTGGTGTTGGCGCAAGTATGTGGGCTGGCGGCACGCCATGGCGATGTTCCAAGTGCCTACCCCAAGGCGAATTCAGGAGATGATTTGGAAATATATTTGCAAGTGCCACAGGGCATGGAGAGTGCAGCTGAAAAACTTCGTTATTTTGGTGTGAAATCACAGAAGGAGCTCGCACTCAAATTGAAGCGGAACCTATATGGTTTAAAGCAGGCTGGACGCCTGTGGCACCAATGTCTGTGTGAGACATTGATGAAGTTCGACTTCGTGCAGTGTGTTACAGAAACCTGCATCTTTGTGAAGCATGCGGATAATGAAACAGTTGCTGTCGGTGCGTATGTCGACGACCTCCTGGTTACTGGAAGCAGTGAAAAAATTGTGGATGATTTTTTTTGCAGACATGCAAGTACTTGATTTAAAAGATTTGGGATGTGTTACCAAGATTCTCGGCATCCGAATTGGAGGGGATCCGAAGAGCGGTTACGTTCTGGATCAGAAGGCTAAGATCAAGGAAATTTTAAGCGTGCATAAATTGGAGAAGATGAATCCAGCTTGAACTCCAGTGCTGTCGCTCGATGAGAACAAGGAGTTCCAAGAGCACGTACCGATGCAGCCCAAGGTAAATTTGCCAATAATCAAGCATTTCCAGTCGCTCGTGGTCAGTCTGCTATGGGTCGCCCGGTGCACGCATCCTGATATTTCGTTCGCTGTGCACCGCGCCACACGAAAGACTCATGCACCCACACTCGGCGACTACAAAATTGCGAAGAGAGTCCTCAAGTACATTAAAGGGAACGAGCGATCTTAAATTGGTTCTGAAGCACGACGAAGACTTGCCGATGCCGCTACGTATTGTGGTACATAGTGATGCGGATTTCGCTGCCGACAAGGCAGAACGAAAAAGCGTTTCGGCTAAGGTGGTTTTTATCAATGGAGTGACTGTGAATTGGGCCTGTAAGAAGTAGACAGCGGTAGCTCTATGTACCGCTGAAGCGGAATTTGTTGATGCTTCAATGGCCGGAAAGGAGGCACTCGGATTGCGTGAATTGATTGCAGAGATTGGTATGCACACGAAGACACCGTTGATGTTCAAGATGGACAATCAAGCTACAATAAAGCAATTGGAAGATGAAGCGAGTGCGGCCAGCGTGAAACACGTGGACATCAATTTGAAGGTTTTGAAGGACTATACACGGAAGGGCATCGTATCTGCCAGCTACGTGCCGAGTGAAGAGATGTCGGCCAATCTACTGACCAACGACTTAAGTGCGCCAAGGATTCAAGTGTTGCGTGCAGTTCTGAGGATGCAGTGACGGTGGTACAGCCGCCGGTCTTCCAGGTGGAGTGTTGGAAGAGTATGTAGCCACTTTGGTCTTTGCACTCTTCCAGGATAGTGGAATCCCATTGGCTGTTTGGGATGGCATACCTTTATGCATATATCGGTGGCTACTGGTTTAAGTTGCATTTATTACTGGATAGCTACTTAAGTAACCTTACATAATATACTTTCTGTTTTGCATATAATCAAGCACTATCTACTGAATTCTCTACGGACGCTGAACGGCGCAGACTAGATTGCCTCTCCCGCTGATCCCCCTTGCTGAAACTTAGTCACAAGGTGGGCTAAGATCGCGTGAAGTGTTTAATACCTTTTATTTGTTTTTTTTAACAATTACTGTAACCAAATATCCGTTGACCGTGTAAATGACACCCATAGACAGTGAATGATACCCGTAGACAGCTCGTAGTAAGTAGAAGAGAGTAACCGACCAGGGACTATATCAATGGAATGAGTATTGAGAAGTGTTTAGCTAGCTTAACATGAAATATGTACCAAATGTTTAAGTTATGGTAAACTTCCATCTATTGTGTGCTCTAAACTACTTATTAGTGCCGAAAACATATGTACTCATAGTGAGTACAAACACATAAAGCTTGTTACTAATAATTACGATATGAATATTGATAATAATAACAAAAGTATCAATCATATCCGGCTTTAATAAAACCGGTATCATGAATACTTTTGACAGTCCGATCAAATGTGTCAGGTAAGATAGTATAACAGTGCGTGCATCTAACTTTTCCTGCATCTCCATCTACAGTATCGTCATTGAATTCAATGTTCGAAGACTCGACATGCTATGCATCCATTATTATTGAAAGTCTATTATTTGTTGGACATTCGGTAGTCTTTCTACGAGAAACAAAGCCTGACATTAATGCGGTGTAGAGAAATTGCTACATTTAGAACCAGCAATTTATCATCTCCACTTTCATGACCAATTTACCTCGCGACGTTCTGCATTATCTACTAGTGTTCTTGCTACTTAAAGATTAAGCCATTCGTCCGATGGTACACCAGCTTGGGATCACGTTGCTGGGTTGCTCTAGAAAGACTTTTTCCAACGTGACTGCGATGAATCAGGAGACAGATTTGCTAAATTTTCCCCGATTGAGAGCTGGAGGCAGTCCTTCCGACACCATTTGTCTCGATCGCAAGACTATTCAATATCACAGATGGTCAAAATGCGTCGCCATCGATGGACAGTTGTATGATTTCACGAAGTGGATCATGTTTGGATTTCTTCTCATCCGCCATATTCACCGTAATAAGCTAATTCCACTACAATGTGTACTATAGCGTGCTTCCAAGTTAAGGTAATGTAGACGAAACAATGCGCGTACTATAAGAACGAAAAACAATGAGCTTTATTCCACGTAATTAATTCCAACAAACGAATTTTGGTGAAGTGCAAGTGAATATTATTGACCAGTTTGTACCAGTGTACCAGTTTTCAAGGCAGATCGATCGGGTTGGCTGAACGGACGGAGTATTTCGGGCTTGGAGTTTTTTGTACGCAGATTTGAGGTAAGGCACACGGTTTACATATAGTTTACATATTGAATTTTAATTGGATATTAAATACAGTGTTCGTATTACATCGGGTTGCGTATGTCTCCAGTGGCTCCGATCTGAGTCATTGGGACCGGGAGGCTGACAGGGTCCCCTCACGCTTATTATCCCGGCCAGGACAGAGCTCCACCGGAAGCCCCACGACAGGGAGCACTCGTTACGTTCACTCACCACTCAAGTTCGTCCCCGTTCAAAGGATAAGGGTTATTTTTTGACTGGGTTACTCATCGCAATCTGCTGCGATCAAGTCCCAGGAATTGGTTGAATTACTCATCGCGATCTGCGGTCAAGTGACATAAACTTTTATTGGCTGGGTCACTCATTGCTCTGCAATCAAGTGCCAGGATTTACTATTTGCTGGATTATTCACTGCCACGGGTAGTCAAGTGCCAGATTTAATTGCAGTCGGAGTGAAGATTTCCGCTTCATTTGCCGATCGGCTATTTCGAATTACCTTTTGTTGGAATTTTGGATCAGTACCCCAGAAGCGGTACATCCATATCGATCTTCTCTAAAGTCTCCACCAAGCAACGCTCCACCGAGTGTGTAGCCACCCATACCAATGGGTACACAAGGTGAGACACGAGACGAATCGGACTCGGCGTCCTGCAGTGCTGATTGATCACCTGATCGGCACCCAGGCGAAGGTCCGCCGAATACCCCTCCGTTAGTTGGTCGGCTGGGCGCGATGGTGGTTCAGTTCCGGACACTTCGGTGTTCGATTTTGAACTGGACTCCACCAAAAAATCTCCACAGAGTAACATAAGTAGATCAAATAGTAACGTTATAACCAGTTCCACTCTCCACAGACAATACTATTCCATTTCGTAACATGAGAGAAACAAATGTACTAAGCCGTGCATGTGTACTTATGTACTACAGTTAGAATTCTGAAGTGACTATACTAGAGTTAAGAAAAAACCCTAATCTAACAAAATGTATATATAAATTCGGGTAACACCCAAAATGAAATTGGGTGTTAACAATTCCCTTTAACTGAAAGTCGCAATTGCCCAAATGCGTCCGACCCAAGGCGCGGCCGAATTTTCGGGTCGCTTCAACAAAACACATGTTATCGAAGACGCAGTGGGAACTAATGCTACAATTATCTGGGATTAATTTCAGCATTCGAACGAGGCAAAAATTGTTGAGCGCTAGGATGATTTACCATACCAATAACGATAATAAACCACTTGTTACGTAAACTTTTACTCAGTCAAACGTCCTTCCACTCCAAACGTGAACTTATCCCCAGTAAATCTTTCTTCCACGTGAAAAGGTTAATGATATCGATAATATCCATACAGCTATTTAGTCGTCACAACCACAGTCTTGTATGTAAATGCGATATTAGGTGGTCGGGCAAATTGCATACTGTATGCGCAGAAGTTGCGTGATTCCAAGAAACAACGGTAAGAAAAAGCGCCTTGTCGCAAAGAGAAAGAAAATGAAAAAAGTAATATATTTGACTATAACTAAATTATAGCCCGACACAAATACATAAAAATTATGTGTACCTATTTTTTGGTCCTGTGCGAAGATGTCCAACTTTAAATTCCTTCGCGTCTTCATACAGCGCTGAATTTTACACTCATTCTCATCGTCGTGCACTTCAAAAAAATATCCACCCAATCCTCCGTCAAATCAATTCTTGACTGCATGTCTTCAAATCTCTTTTCCTGCCAACGCCTTGCTAAACATGTCTGCTATCATGTCCTGCGTTCCTTTGTAATGAACTGCAATCATCTCCTCCTTCAGTTTCGATACAAGAAACTTGGTCCGCACATCCACATTCTCCATCTTTCTCAAATTATTGACCCCTCAAGAAACTTGATTGCCGCTTGATTGTCAGAATTTAGTCTCATAGGCAGCTTCACTTGTAAAACAATTTCCGTGAGTAGCTCGTATTTTACAATCAGTTCACATTTCACTCGTGAAGCTGCGTAAAACTCGGCTTCCATTGTCGAAATTGCAACACAACCTTGCCGCTTGCATATCCAATAGAGAAATATACCACTAAGCGAGAGCAATCCGCCAGTCACCAATTTTCTGTCCTGGTTACATCCCGCGTAGTCTATATCACTATAATCCTCCAACGCTAACATGTTCTGCATATCGTATTCCTTCTAAAACTCCATTTTTCATCTGAACGACATTGTTCCTTTAAGATATCGCAGCGTCCTTTTAGCCAAATTTCAGTCTGTGGTCTTCGGCTCGTGCGACTGTCTCTTCGCTCTATGCACTGCAAACACGATGTCCGACCTAGTGCACCTCGCTATCCACAGGATGGATCCAACAAGTGATTGGAAATCCCTCACTGCGGGCGTTCCGTCACTAGGCCGCATCTTCAGGTCTACCTGTTCTTCCATCGCAAGCGCTTCGTAGTCTGTCCCGATTGGTGTCCTCACGCTATTAGAATTTATCAATCCATAATCGTCCAGTAAACTTCGTATGTAGGCGGTGCGTATACGCACGGTGCGGCTAGCGCACAGAGGAAGACTTTCCTTTAAGCGGCGTTCGCCGCTACTTAGCCGATACGCCCTTATAAAGGGCTTAGTAGGAGAGAGCTCTCCTACTCGGGGCCAAGATTCCCGCTTTGGATTGCAATTATCTTTCGCTAATGCCTTAACGCAAGGCTCCCTTACTAAGGGTGTAGCTAAAGGGGGGGCTCCCTTTACGCTACTGCACTCACTACACGCGCGACCGGTCGAGGTCGTGCGTCTGTAGTCGTTGAGTGAAAATGTAAACTGAATGTATATTTAACATATAATTAGCCTAAATTAATTTAAACTAATGTAAAGTATATGTAATACTAAGTAGAACTTACCAAATTCGTACTTATCTAAAATGTAGTGTACACCACCTGTGTACCAACACGTGGCTGGCTGCCACGCCACCCCCAAGGGCTCCTTCCCGGATTGGTTAAAATAACCAATGGTTAAAAACCTTTCGAACCGGTCAATACTGACCCCAACCGTAGTGTACTTACGTACACTACCTACTAGATGTGACTCGAATGTAACCCTGTTACATCCTCCCCCATCAAGACTATTGCTTACGCAATAAACAAAATTTTGTTGGAGAACTCCAACTGCCAGTACCTCTGGCTATCCATGAGCACCATTAGTGGTGCTATGGAGTCTCCTCAAGAGTAGGTAGACTATTCCGAGAACTCGAAGGTGGATGCCCTTGGGGATATCTCCCCAACGGTTGAATGCTACGACAGCGCCGAACGGCGGTGTCGGCAGCCTAATCCGTTCCCCACACGTGGGAAAAATGCACTAACCTGTGCGCCACCCCTGCCAATGTCGGATGAAACATCCGGATCGCCGAAGGAGATCATTACCAATGAGCTGGATGCAGCTCACGAAAGCCAACTTGCCGCAAAGGCACTAAGGGCTGCTTTACGCGCACCCAAACGCCTACCAAGGGCGGCATATAATTTTGACGGTCCTTGTGACCTCCCAAAGTGGGCTAGGCGTGTGTTAAGGAATGGTCTAGCATCCTATACCCCTGCCCCCGCGGCTGAACAGCCGTATCAATGCGAACGTCGGAAGAAACTCCGGCAACAACTGCTTACGCAAAAGTAGTTCACTAGCGTCTCATACCGAGAGCGCCTAGACATGCAGGCACAGGGTGCCCCTGTTGAGAACCTCCGCGAGGTTACTATCGTTCTTTCTCCGGGAGAAAGTGCTGATGATGCGGAGAAGTAGTTCCGCGATTGGGCGGAAGGGGAGAAGCTTCTCCCCAGCTTCAATGAACTGCATAACAGCTATTCCCGTCGTGACGTTTGGGTGGAGAGGGCGTTGCGCCAGGCATTCGCCAGAGCCAAAGCGATGGAGCTATTACGTGCCCCATATCGCACGCGCTACGCCATCGCCTCTGTCTCCACCACGGTGCCAGAGGACAGTGTGGGTGCCACATCTGCCTCCGGCGACTCCCGATTACTGGGAGTGAAGGGGCTTCTTGCGCCCCTTTGGTCGTTGACCTGAAGCGGGATTCTCCCGCTCGAAAGCGTCAACGACGTCGTGGCAATCCTGTCGTAGGGAGTCTCGGACTCCCACGAACTCTGTGAGTGTGGATAACCCTTTCACTTCACCAGATACTGGGTTTGACCCCGATGATGGCGTCGTGCCATCAGACGCTCCACATGACAGTGTGGAGTACCCTCCGCATCGAGCATTAGAGGAGGAGGTCGTGCAATTGCGACGTGAGATTCGCGAGCGCTGTGATTGACACATCCATCGCATCCATGATATCCAAGAGGGACTCCGCGATCAGTGGGATGCCACTGAACGCTTCGAGAAGCGGCTTGCCTCTCTCGAGACGACCATTTCGGAGCTTCGCGGTCGCATTTTAGCCCTGTCGGGCTTCCTCCTCCCTGCCGTGTCTTACGGCTATTACGGCTATCCGTCTTTCCACCACCCCCCCCTCCAGGAGGGGGACCGCCTCCGGGTCCTGGTATTGTTTAAGAGTACCCACATAGAAGATTGGATGCGTACGCATAATCTTCGGGATGTCCAAGGTATACGATAAGCCCTTTCGGGCTAGTACCTTAAAATGCCCTACAAACCTGGGGCGCATTTTATTCCGCAACACGTTGGAAACTGCATGTGTAGGAAGCTTTTTTTAGCGTTAATAAAACACTTTCTCCTACTTTGTACACCTTTTTGTTACGCCGCCCCTTTCGGTCATCCTGCTCCTTCTGCTTGTCTTGGCTTTCCGCCATGGCATCGCAGACGTGTCGTAAGACACTAAGGCGCGTTGATAAAAACTTATCATTGTTCTTTCGCACAGATACAGGGCTGACATCAAGGAATCCTCCCCCCTCAATCCCTGGGCCACACACACGTGGCGTCAACGGAACCCTCGGATTCACCAATCCGTTCACGTAAAACGGGGTAAACCCCGTAGATGCATGTACTGAATTGTTGATAGCAAATTCAACCATCAGGAGCATCTCACTCCAACTATTTGGAGAATCCGGACATAAACTCCGGAGAATATCCTCCACAACGCGATTAACGCGTTCCGTCTGACCGTCCGTCTGCGGATGATCCGCAGTGGACATGAGGAGCTTGGTGCCCAGCTCCTTAAACAACGCTCCCCAAAACTGTCCCGTAAAACGGTGGTCCCGATCCGACACAACGGAATCGGGTAGTTCATGCTGTCGAAAGACACGGTCTAGGAACACTTTTGCTGTTCCTTGTCCATCTATGGACTCTGGCACCGCCGCCAGGTGAGCCATCTTGCTCAAAAGGTCTACAAAGACCAATATGCCGGTGTTCCCGGCCTTATCCTTCAGAAAACCGAAGATAAAATCCATGCTAATGGATTTCCAACACTCCGTTGGAACCGACAAGCTCGCCAACGGCGCATCTGACTCTTCAGAGGGTTTGACCCTCTGACACGTTTCACAGGTGCGAATATACGCATCGACCCATTTATACATCTTGGGCCACCAATACAAAGCGCTTAAAGCGCTGTAGGTTTTATCCCGACCTAACTGACCCCCGGTAGGGGCGTCATGTGCCTCAAAGAGGACTCTATACTTCAGTTCCTCATCATGAGGAACTACCACCCGCGGAGTGTCCTCCGCGCTCGTGCTATAAAATAGCAGACCGTCACAGTACCTGTAACGGTGTAAGCGAGCTTTAGCTTGACTTGACAGGGTTGGCTCAGACGAGCCAAGACCCTTTTCACCTAACGCGCAGATAAGCGTCGTACATTGTGGGTCTTTCTCATACGCCTGGCGTATGAGATCCACCACAGACGAGGTGACGAATGTCGCGTGAGTGAGCTCGTAATCGGGACGACGCGACAACGCGTCTGCAAGTACATTCTGTTCGCAGGTTTGTACTTTACCTCAAAATTGTACTCCGCAAAGAAGGAGAGCCAACGGGCCATCCGTTGGGAGAGATGATGTGACTTTGTCGCTGTCCGCAAGGACGCGTGGTCTGTATAAACCACCAACGGCTTTGAGCCGAGTAGGTGAACCCTAAATTTGACAAGGGCATCCTTCATAGCAAGTAGCTCCTTATCATGAACAGGATAATTTCGTTCTGCAGCTTTAAGCTGCCTCGACTCAAACAAAATTACGCGTTCCCTTCCTGCATCGTCTGCTTGTAAAAAAGCACATCCGATTGCGAAATCGGAGGCGTCGCAGACGACGCTAAAAGGTTTCCCAGAGTCTGGGAGAGCAAGAACGGAAGCTTTTAACAATTTCTCATTAACCGCTTCAAAAGCTTTTTGGTGTTTGGTTTCCCAACACCAGTCAACATCCTTCTGAAGAAGGTCCGTCAATGGTTTTACCATTTCAGCGTAGTTATCGCTGTATTTGTGGAGATAATTGGCTAATCCAAGCCACTTCCGTAAATTGCTAAGATTTACAGGCGAAGGCCACTCCACAATGGCTTTCACCTTCGCGGGATTCGCCTGCACTCCATCCTTACCGATGAAGCATCCGAGGAAAGGAATTTCTTCAGCACCAAAAATACATTTGGATGCGTTTGCATAGAGTTTATGCTCTAGCATACATTCGAGCACATCTCGAAGGTGTATAAGGTGCGTCTGAACATCAGACGAGTAGCCTTCCGCGCGACTATGAACGAATATATCGTCGAAGTACGTCTGAGCGTACTTCCTATGAGGGCGGAAGAGTTGAGTCACCAAGCGATTGAAAGTCGCTGGTGCATTTGAAAGCCCTTGTGACATAACAAGCCACTCCCACAGCATGCCATTAGGCGTGCTAACCGCTGTCAGCGGAATATCGGACGCTCGCATGAGCACCTGATAATACCCGTCCACCAGATCTAAGGCACTGTACACCGTACAGCTCGCCATATTGTTCTGGAGGACATCCTTCCGAGGAGTCGGAGTCTGCATGGGTACAGTAGATGAATTCAGCTTGTTATACGCATTTACAATGCTCCACTTTCCGTTCGGTTTACGAACACAAAAAGTGGGAGATGAGTGGGAAGACTTGCTCTCCCGTACATCCCTGCCTCTTCTTTCCCCTTGAAGAATGCGTCGATGACGTCGCATTGCTCCTTGGGGAGAGACCACTGCCTAGTGACGCAGTATTTGGTTCCGGGAACCAAATCAATTTCATGTCGGACCCCCCGATCCGGTGGTAACCCCATCGGCGTGTTGTCACTAATGACATCTCCAAATTCCTTTAGTAAGGAATGGTAAGGGTCCTCAGGATCCGCGAGGATCTTGAGACCGCTTCGGGCATTCAATGCCTGTTCGGTTTGACCCAAAACTGACTCGTCCATCGTGGATGAGGAGTTCAACTCCTCTTCCGGACGTAATACGACAACCTCGTCGATTTCATCTGCTTTCAAAGCAGTTTCAAACTCGTTGAAGGACATCTCCTCCAACGACAACAGTTCGCCTACCCCAGGCAACCGTTCAAGGCTTACGCCTTCTGTGACAATACCTGTCACACTATTCAGAATCCGATAGGACTGCTGAATACTGCCCTCGGGACTCATCCCGAGACCCAGATGAGGGGAGTCAATTGTCCCATCTATTGGAAGCGCCTCGCGCCTATCCACAGAGGTCTCTACCTCTACCACCGGTGACTCGCCGGTCTCACCTACAACGGCGTAGTCGGAATCATTTCCGACGTGCAAAAGAGACGAACTACGGGTCTCTTCGCTTGGAAGCGCCGCGCACTTAACCACAGGGGTCTATACCCCTACCACTGGAGTCGCCTTAAAGGAATCCACCTCTGCCACCGGCAACTTACCAGTCTCACCGTTAACGGCGTGGGGATTAACCGCCGAATCCCCCTCGTTAAGGAACTCTTCCTTAACCTCATTAGGACTGATCATTTCAGACATCCCAATCTCTGGCGTCTCACGCCAGAATCGCTTTTGCGATCGAGCAAAGGTGGGTTCATGACTCGCCAATGCCTCACCCGATCGCGGGTGTGTTGAGCTAATGGACTTAGCCTTCCAGTCTATCCATGGCTCGTGGCGTTCCAGCCACTTCATGCCCAGAATGAGGTCATACCTCGAGTCCAAATCCAGGACTAGGCAACGTTCTAAGCTGTCGAAGTCTGCAAACTTCAGCTTAAGGTGAATCGAGACCTTGGGTACAGAAACCTGTACGCCCGTCGCAAGACGGACCGTGACAACGTCACGAGAACGTGCCTCTAGGGCCTCGGCATACAGCCGACTCTTCTCTACAGAATCCCGTCTGACATAATTGTCAGACGCTCCAGAGTCTATCAAGACTCTCCAAGGCTTATCAAAGCCTTTCACGTCCGCAAGGACTACCAGCGAACCTGGCTGGTACACCAACTCGGTGCTAGAAAGCACCGTTTCCCTCGGGGATTTGTGCTGTCGTCCCCTATCCTGGAGCTTAACAGCACTGAGGGATCCCCCAGTAGGGCGCCCCGCAGATACTGGGATCCGTCGTTTCCCGACGGCTTGGGCAAAGGCTTTTTCTCAACCCTTGGACCCTTGTAGCGAGTGTCTCGCTGGGGATTTTACGGACACCAGTTCCGCAGATGATCCATTCTTCCACACGGGAAGCATCTCAGCGGCCCATGCCGCTGCAACATAGCTAAGAGCTCTTCCTCGAAGCTCTTCGAAAAAGAGTCAGAGTGACTTTAGCGGGAGGTTTCTCCTCCGCTTCGACCTGACTCAGGTCCATGGGTTCGGGACCCACCTTAGAGGAACGGAAGTTCCTCTCGGCGTTAAACGCCATCTTAAACGTCTCCTCCAGGGATTGGGGTCGGCATCGGAACAGTTCCGAACGTGCTGACCCTTCTTTCAGGCCTCCCATGAAGACGGGGATGGACACATCATCCGAATACGCTTTCGCGTACATCCCTGCCAACAGGGTCTTAAGTTCTTGGACATATGTTTCCAAGTCCCTAGTGCTTTGACGGCACCTCAAAAACGCCAGCTGATTCTGGAAAACCAGATCAGGCGTGGCGAACATGTCCATAAGCTTTTGCTTGAGGACTTCACAGGTTGGTAACACGCTCGTGACCGAATCCGGACACGTAAACGCCCATGTACGGGCTTTGACCGTAAGATGGGTCAATGCAAGTCCCACTTGCAAGTGATCAGCGATCACATTCGCTGTGGCGAAGGCCGTTTCGACCTCTCGCAACCACACGTAAAGGTTGTCACCCTTCTCTCCGGTGAACTCCTTTATCTTAAATGATAATGGGGGACGCACCTCCGTGGAACGACTTCCACCTAAACTTGGCTCATGGGCGATGAGGGCATTGACCCTTGCCTGTACGTCCTCAAGGCCATGCTCCACTAGGAGCTGCATACACTCGTCACCCAGTAAGGATAACAGCCTGTTAAAGGCTTCCTGCTGGACGAGGGTCAACCTATCCCAATCGTCCTGATTCATCCCTTGCAGAAGATGCCTTAGTCTACCGACACAGGTGTTGGATTGACTACAAGTGCTACCAGATGTAGCCGGTGCGTATACGCACGGTGCGGCTAGCGCACAGAGGAAGACTTTCCTTTAAGCGGCGTTCGCCGCTACTTAGCCGATACGCCCTTATAAAGGGCTTAGTAGGGAAGAGCTCTCCTACTCGGGGCCAAGATTCCCGCTTTGGATTACAATTATCTTTCGCTAATGCCTTAACGCAAGGCTCCCTTACAAAGGGTGTAGCTAAAGGGAGGGCTCCCTTTACGCTACTGCACTCACTACACGCGCGACCGGTCGAGGTCGTGCGTCTGTAGTCGTTGAGTGAAAATGTAAACTGAATGTATATTTAATATATAATTAGCCTAAATTAATTTAAACTAATGTAAACTATATGTAATACTAAGTAGAACTTACCAAATTCGTACATAGCTAAAATGTAGTGTACACTACGTGTGTACCAACACGTGGCTGGTTGCCACGCCACCCCCAAGGGCTCCTTCCCTGATTGGTTAAAATAACCAATGGTTAAAAACCTTTCGAACCGGTCAATACTGACCCCAACCGTAGTGTACTTACGTACACTACCTACTAGATGTGACTCGAATGTAACCCTGTTACATCGTATCATTATTTCCTGGTCCAGATAGTATCCACCTTCATCGTCATATGTCACACGCATGCCCAAAAACGTCGAGACTTCTCCTGGGTCCTTGATTTCGAGAACTTCCATGTCTTGAAAGAATTTTTTTACAAGTCGTTCGCTTGTTCCCATCACCAATAAATAGTCTACATACACTCCAACTACGACAATTCCCCATTTCATGTCTCTTGTAATACAAACACATATCAGTGCAACTCTGCGCGAATTTAAATTCAAGTAGCTTGTTGTGTAGTAGTCGGTTCCATAGGCGCCCCGCTTGCTTTAATCCATATAACGTCTTCTTCAGCTTCAATACCAAATCGTCAACACTCTTGACCCCGTGCTTCTTCAGACTTTCTACGTTTATCTCCATTCCCTTATGTATGAATAGATATATCTCGTGCTCTTCTTCAATTGCTCTAACATACTTGTTCGTTATGTCAGCGTGCCTGGCCTTGACCTTCCACTTTCTTGCTAACGCCAGAATAATTTTCACCGTACTCATGTCCATGACTGCTGCAAAAATTAATACATAGTCAACACCAAAACGCTGTTCATTTCCACATGCCCCTACACGCGCCTTATATCTCTCATTTCACACGTCATTTAACTCCAGTGCCGATAGCTCACTCTTTATAACTGTAAGCTAGTCGTCCTTGCGTTCACTCTTAATCGCTTCATTGTAGTTCCTTTTATCCAGTCCGGTTATCACGTAAACTATTCCATTATCTTCAGCTTCGTGTTCCTTGGGTTCCTTGGCTTCTTCGATCTTCTTTTCGTTTAGTTGGCAAAATTTCGCGTCCCGTGATACTCCCTTGTCCATCCCTTTTCTTCTTTTGACTGAGTCCTTTTTTCTTCTCGCGCTCGTTTGATGATTCTTCTTTCGCGCAATCACCTTGTTCCTCGACTCCTTCCAAATCTTCATTGCTTCCATCCAAAAACATTTTACGTAATTGTGGAGAAGCGCATAGAAGATTTTTGGCCAACTGTCCTGAACATTGACGGGCCATCCGGAGCAATAGCGACGCAGGGTACAGGTACATGATGGTAAGCGACAGGCTAATAATGCATATCAGGATGGGTACAGTTTATTGGTCGATATTAGGTAATTGGTTGATTTTAGGATATAAGGAATAATAAAGTTCTCTTTTGGGGCCGATCAACTAGATCATCGCTTGGGACGGCGTGATAACTTCGCGCCCTCCTTTTTATAGCATACGCACTTTACACGTCCCGGACGGGAGCACGTAGTGCACTTTTTGGCCCACCGGAAGACGTAAAGTCCGCAGAACTCGCGCTGTGTCATCGTCCCCTTTTTGTAAGTATACTTGGAGGGTGATCGAGCCAAGTGTTCTCACCTCCTCCCCCTTTGGTTAACACCTATCCTCTAGAAGTTCGGCTGCTTTAAGAGCCCGTTGGGAGCTCCAGGTGGATTTTTGTAAAATCCGTCGATCTGCACATAGAAAGTGCAGATAGACCCCCTTCCGCTTAAGTTGCTAGGCTTAAGAGGCTCGACGATCAAGTGGTGAAGACTTCCGACTTCCGCCACGGAATCAAGTACCCCTTCGCTGATTTCCACTAGATCGACAGCGTCGATCTACACATTCGCAATCTCGCCAATTCGCACTATATCAACTGGGTCGATGTGCGATCATCGATCATCGATCTGCGATCTTCGCCCCCCCCCCCCCCCCGTTTTTCCCCGGGATCTCGAATCTGCGATTTTCCACCAGATCTACACCGGTCGATCTGCTACGAATTCGCTTGATCTGCATCGGAATTGCAGGGATCTACATCCCTAGTCACCTGGAGATCTACCCACGTCCAAACGATCGGGTACACAAGGTGAGCAAGACATAGGTCCGTCACAGGACAACCGGAGGACCCCCTTCGTTAGTCGGTAGTCCGAGCGCCGTGGGAACGACTGTCCAAGACTCAAAATTTGGCTAGCCGCTCCACCACATAATTTTGTTAGAAAAATAAACTTAATATTTACTTTCACTATGCCAGATCTTATACTACCTGGTCTGAACTGTTTGGACTAGGTAGGATCTACTGCAGATGTTGGTGAGTGCGCGAAGATCGGCGCGCTGTGTAAGTTTCATCTGTGTGCTTTAGGGATAAAAATGAAAAGTGTATTATCTAAAGTTACTTAAGTATTCAGTCGTACTAATATGCAACTTAAAAGTAACCGTCAAGGTATACCTAAAATATATACTCCCTTATCCGCCAATGGTCTTTCACCAACTTGTAAGGGCGCAAAACACAAAATGGGTACACGCACCTTCAACAAATTACTGATTCTGCGTCTGGTCCAACGTCACAACGTTCTTGATATGCTGTGTAGCCACAACTTTCCTGTCCTTTTGCTGAAAAACTTTGTATCATTTTACTTCGTCACTTTCAATTCCTTTCATAACAATAACTCTTAGATTCTTCCTTGGTATGTCCACCCGTACGCTCACGGTCAATACCTTATTTTTTTTTCCTCGTCGAAAATACTTTCACCGCTTACTTAGTGCTTCATCACTCTTCTCTCGCCTTCATATGCTAATTCACAGCCTTTCTCCTCTAGTAGGCCTTACGAGAGAATATTCCGAGCCAATTTTTCCACGTAATAAATGTTCTACACTTTAATTAAGCACCCCACATCTCCACACTTGACGTAAGACTGCAATCTCCTTTCATCGCAATTTCTATCTGCTTTCCGTCTGCCTGGAAGCATACAACCGATACTCGACCGGTGTTGCGTAAGAAACTCCCATCATTCGTAAGATACTCGCTCCACTTTCGAGTATCCATTTTTCTTTAGATACGCTTCCATAGTCTTCTGTGATCGTGAGTGTAAAATCCAGGTTGTTCTTCTGTGATCGTAAGTGTAAAATCCACGTTTTTCTTGTCCTTCTTTGGACATTTCAATTTAAAGTGCCCAGGTTCACCGCAAACATAACACTTCCGTGACTTGGCCCTAATGTCGACCACAACATTAACGACCCCATGTGCCGATCCTATTGGCTTGCGTCCGTCGTTCTCTACTGCATGTGCAAACTGACATAATTCTTTAGCTTCACGCAAATAATCAACGCGCGTGTGATCGTATTTTGAAATCAAAACTTGTTTCAACTCCGGTGCTGCGTGATATATCACGCTTTCAAACACGAAAAAGTCGGTGCGGCGACCCCCAGCTTCCGCGACAGTTAGCATGTACAAGTAATGTTCCGTCCAAGTCCGTGCGGGATCCTTTCGGGACGAGAACAACTATTGACTGTGATGATACATTTTATTTATTAAATTTGAATCAAAACCTGTCGTTCTTGATTCAATTTCTTTTGGTAATCTTTTTTAAGTTCATCTAATTATTTCATTAAAATATCAATTTTGTCTTTTTATACTCCAATTGAATCTCCAAAATAATATTTTTTTGTTGATTATGATTATAAATATTTATTTGGAAATTAAATTTTGATGAAATTGCTTTTGGTATAGGGAATTTCTATTTGCATGCCGCAAAATTGCTATTTGCACGCCCCCCCGGCCCATTTATACACATCGATGTAACAATGCCCTTTTATATTGTAAATAATGACCGTCACCTAAGCCTTCGAAAGTGACGATGGCTCGCGAGGGGGCTGTCTAAACTGACCGAGCCATTTGTCTGAACTGACCGCGTGGGGGTGGCACGGTCTTAATAAATAACAGATTAACCCTATTTTTGACCACCTCAGGAATCTTATGATTGTCAGCTTGAAAACATGGGTTGTCTGCATGTTTGATACTACATGCACTTACTCGACTTAAATATGTACCATTGAATACAGACTGACTACCCCATATTTAAAGGGGATTTCCAAGTATCTTCTATGAAAAATAGCTTTTGATAACAAAAGATTGAACAGTATTAACCGGATTCGAAGAAATATCTTAATAAACTAATATGTACAATAATACATGAAAGTGACTTGCGTTCCGCGTTCTATACTCACCATAAAATGTACGTTTTGAAATCTTGGGTACACAGTGAGAAAAACATACTCTTACCTTTCTTACTAATAATAATATCATTCTCCCATTCGAGGAATCTCCCAGATGTTGCTTCTGGTACGATTTGTCCTCGTGAATGTCTGTGTGAGTAATTTCAACGGTTGTTCCATATATTTAAAAGTCACGGGTCCTTTTTTGGGCTTGAGCACAATGCACCTATCCTTGATTCATGTATTTTCCTTCTCGTACATTTGTTAGTCAGACGGAGTAACCGACCACTCGTACAACATTCTTCTGTAAATATTTTTTGATTTAATGCTACATTGGATTTGACTCAACCTTGTTAAGCATCCGTTCACTGTGGACCGCGTACGCTTAACATACTATCAAGATTAACAATAAGCACCGACGGACAAGCTCATAGATTTGAATGAATTCACACAGGCACTACAGCTCGGCAATCTGGGATTGCGCGTATCTAACTTGTGGAGATACTGCAATCTCAATTTGCTTACCGACAAGAATCTTACTGACTTTAGAAAATGACATGGATGGTCGAATACATCCCTACTGTATTCATGTATAAGCTAATTCTATTACTGCGTCTTATTGTTACATCGATGTGTAGAAATAGGCGGGGGGGGGCGTGCAAATAGCAATTTTGGGGCGTGCAAATAGCAATTCCCTTGGTATATATATATTCTTAACTCTTCGAACTAATTATTTTACACCATTTTTTGTATAATTTTCTAATCTATTTGTTGTAATAATTCTTGGAATTAAAGCAGTTGGTGTAATAAATCCATATAAAATTCGAATTGATTTTCCATTTCCAGTCAACTGCGTGTGAAAAGTTGAATGCAATTTATCCATCACATATCATAACGCGGGAGTCTCACTCCACAACGTATCCACTTGTCTATCGTAATAACTTTCTGCGGTTCCCGAGAGTTATTGACCAAGTAGGTCCACCTCTACATCCTCACTCCACGGGAAACCGCACGCTGCTTCAGGTATTCTAACTTGTCGTAAGAACTTTCTACCCACAAATGAAATCCAGAACCCAATCCACGATATATTCAGTGACATTAAACATGCGTATTTGCAATCTGCATTGCTGTGGCGATTGTGTTATCATTAAAGGCATTACCCCTCTCTGATTTTGGTCTTGTCTGTCCTCTTGATGTGTGTATCCGGGCATTTGTGCCCCCGGCTGCGTCCTGACTCGCTCGACATTGTTTGCCGCCCCGCGGTCGAAAATACTCGCGCCTGCCTTGCTTAGATGTTTGAAACTTAACATCTCAGGGTTCCCAACCTTGTATGTCACCCTGTCTTCTTGGCTCCCATCCAGGAAGGCCATGCTCATCTTGGTATCGCCTTTGGGGTATGGTAAACATTAACCCCCCATCCGATACTTCTTCACGTGAATTCTCGAGCAAACGCTCAGCCATTACTCGGAGGACCGTCAAGATGTTGGCCGACCCTGCATTATCATCTACAATGGTAGCCTTCCCCTCCGTTGAGTCGTTGTCATCACTTGGGCTCATAACCTGTTGAGCGCTAGGGTGCTTTACCATACCAATAACGATAATAAGCCACTTGTTACGTAAGCTTGTACTCAGTCAAACGTCCTTCCACTCCAAACGTGAAACTATCCCCAGTAAATCGTTCTTCCACGTGAAAAGGTTAATGATATCGATAATATCCACACAGCTATTTAGTCGTCACAGCCACAGTCCTGTATGTAAATGCGATATTAGGTAATCGGGCAAATTGCACACTGTATGCGCAGAAGTTGCGTGATTCCAAGAAACAACGGTAAGGAAAAAGCGCCTTGTCGCAAGGAGAAAGAAAATGCAAAAGTAATATATTTGACTATAACTAAATTATAGCCGACACAAATGCACAAAGATTGAGTATACCTATTTTTTGGTCCTGTGCGAAGATGTCCAACTTTAAATGCCTTCGGCATTTTAACAAAGGGCACCACTATTGCCACAGACGTTTTGTCTATTTTCACAGATACCACGACCACAGCCAATCGGAAGCCGCCGTCGCCTTGGTTATGAACATAAGTTGATATTTTTTTTTCTAGACATAAACTTTATCAGAAGCCGAATTAGAAGATGGACGACGATGTCAAGTCCGCGGCAAATGCCATAAATGTACGTGGGTATCAGTGATTACCATAATGTACTTACTTTCATTTCCTATTTCTCATTTACATGCTATGTATAATACTTTCTCGTCTTTTTATCTTTCCGTTCAGGAACGAGGAGTCAACCTGGACTTCGGTATATATATATATATATATATATATACGCAGAAATTATACGTACCGTAACATTGGTTTTGTGTGCTTCTGAGTAGTAGAGGTTTCAGTAGTCGATGTCGACGAGTTATAGGATGGACTTATGTCCCCAAAGGCTCGAGATACTAGTACACTTATTTGCTCTGAATACAACAAGACTGGACGATACGTCGGACATTCAGCAACGTCTGATACAAGCAATATTGCCGTTCAGAAAAGATCCGACATTTGCTGAGCTAGCATTGAAGTCACCAGATGCGTATGGGCCGTTTTGGCTCTCAACGACTCTCATCTTTTCTTTGGCATCGTGCACCAATGCGGCATCTTTCCTTGATTACAATGTAAAAACAGAAGACTGGTCGTATGATTTTAGTCGTCTCGCTTCCGCTTACACACTCGTCGGAACATTTTTCTTCCGCCTACCCATGCTCATCTGGATCGTGGACAAATATTTCCAGGTGCCCATGACTCTGCTTTTTCTCATGTGCTCTATGGTTACTCGTCGACTGTGTTCATAAGTATTATACATAGCATGTAAATAAGAAATAGGAAATGAAAGTAAGTACATTATGGTAA
Source organism: Peronosclerospora sorghi (assembly GCA_026184515.1). NCBI lineage: Eukaryota > Oomycota > Peronosporomycetes > Peronosporales > Peronosporaceae > Peronosclerospora > Peronosclerospora sorghi. The sequence continues at coordinate 4,675,434 of CM047584.1, read as the reverse complement.
TCACTGATACCCACGTACATTTATGGCATTTGCCGCGGACTTGACATCGTCGTCCATCTTCTAATTCGACTTCTGATAAAGTTTATGTCAAGAAATAAAAAAAGGAAAAATCTAATGCGCCCCCCCATTTTGGCTAACGCGCCCCCCCCAAATGAGAATTTCGAATATTTTGGGAAGCCCTAAACACAAACCCTATTTTCCCTAAACTCACACCCTTGATCTATTGGTACAGAAGCAAGCAATCGGTTACTATCCCAGGTGCAGTGACCATTAAAGCGACAAGTGCAACGAAGCCTACTGCCGGGAATTTAAGCTCTCGAGCATCGCGCCACCAGGGACCTCAAGAACGTCGCCCGAAGCCAGCACAGATTCGTTCGGACGTCGCATTCAGCAACGGTACAATTACTCTGTCAAAAAGAAACGCGAGCTTATTGCGCTGGCACAAGTTGCAGGTGTAAGGGAAGTGTGCAGGACCGAAGGAGTACCCCGTCGCACGCTACACCACTGGTTGGAGGACGCCGAAAATATCAACAGTTTCGAAGGACCAGACCCGAGGAAGTCCATTGGACGCTCGGGCCGTCGGGAAATCTTACCGTTTGGGCGGGAATTGAGCGACTTCTTAGAAAATGGGCGACGTCAAGGACAGGAAATGACGTCGTCTCACATGATTTCGTACATTAGACAGAATCATGGACGGTGGCTGGAAATCTATTTGGCGGATAAAAAGAGTGCCGAGAGTGGACAAGCCGCACTCACCAGACTCTGCCAGAGATTTGTAGAGAGACATGGATTCTCACAACTAGGTGCAGGGACCAACGCGGACGAATGTTACGGCGGCGACAACAAAGACGACGACGAGGGTGCAATTAACGACGATACTCTTGCATTTAGTGGCACTGGTTCGAATTCTACGAAGGATACAAGTGATTCGCCTAAGCCTGTCGTACGGACTACCTCGTGTGAGTCTCCATGTGATCCCGAAGACGATACACCTTTGCTTTTTGGACTGGATATTGGGACGACTGCCATTAAGTGCGTTTCAGTTAAAGCCGATGGTGGCAAAACAGTTGCTATGGCCAACGTGCAACTAAGCGACGTCATGGTACCTACTAGAGTGAAAGAAGAAACCGTGAAAAATAAAGTTGGCGTACAAAATGTGGACCAGGTGCTTTGGCAGTGCATCAGTCGGTGAAAATGCTGCCAGAGACGGCACGACGGCAAGTTGCGTCGATTGGTATCTGCAGTCAAATGCACGGTATTGTATTGGTGGTGCAGCGGTGCTGTACATAAGGCAGCTGAACGATTGTTGGCAACGGGAGGGAGCTCGATCCGTAAAGAGAATGACAATCGTGACGAGCCAGTGTGGAGTGAGCTGATAACGTGCCAGGACCAGCGCTGCACGCCTTCGTTCTTGGACCGCTGTCGAGAAAAGATTGCTCGAATCAAAGCTATGAATGATATTTTCTCAGCCAGTCGGATTGCTGCTGGCTATGGACTCGCCTCATTTGCTCACACATTGGTTAACTCTCCACGCACATTGGTGGGCATGGATGCTTGTGGAACGATCCACGATTTCGTGGCTTTTGTATTGTGCGGCCACATCCTTCCGAGCGAGGCCTTCATGGACACCACCGATGCTCACAGTTGGGGTGGCCTGAACTCGCAAACCCAAACATGGGATGCCAGGGTGTTGCGTGCACTGCGAATTCCATCCTCGATGCTTCCTGCCGTAAAAAAAACCAGGTTCATGTGTTGGCCACAGCTGTACTGGATTTTCTGGCTTCGGATTGCCCGATAAAAAACCGGTGTTTGTTCCTATGGGTGACCACCCATGTTCAGTTCTGGCTGCTTTGATGCAGCGTCAATCAGCTTCGACCAGGGAGTCCAACGTGACGTTGGTGAATATTGGCACGGAGGCTCAAGTAGCTATGATACTGACTGGTGAAGACGTTGTAAAACTGTCCACCAGCACCTCTGGGTCCAGATCAAACCATTCTGTGGATCCAGAGTACTCAAGCTTTGAAGTGCGCCCATTTCTGTTCGAAGACCGCTTTCTGGGCGTCGTGGCCTCGCTTTCCGGTTGTAATATCTTTGCGTGGCAGCAATGGACCGAGGAAATGGGACTTGGGACACTTAAAGGCAAAAAGGAAGTAGTCGAACGTGAAGCTCAAGTCTATGCCCGACTAATTGCGTTGGGACTGCAGCACCAGGACACTGAACTGACGTTCGTGCCAACGCTCAACAACGGCAAGCGGGTTGACCCGAACGGAACTGGCAGTATCTTAAATTTGCGCATGAACAATTGGAGCATGGGAGATATCAGCGCTGCCTACAGTCATCGCTGTTGATTGTTGATGTTGGTCGAGTCGTAGTATGAGGTTTCGCGTTCCGCGTGCAAACCATAATAATAGTTACCAATTGCTTACTTCTCTACCAATCAGCTAAGGATGTGCGGTTTAAGTCATATCGCAACGTCGAGCTGTCGAGAAATGCATTTAACCAATCACATAAGGGTGTGAGTTTAGGGAAAATAGGGTCTGGGTTTAGGGCTTCCCAAAAATATTCGAAATTCTCATTTGAGGGGGGGCGCGTTAGCCAAAATGGGGGGGCGCATTAGATTTTTTCTAAAAAAATCAACTTATGTTTATAACCAAGGCGACGGCGGCTTCCGATTGGCTGTGGTGGTGGTGTCTGTGGAAATAGAAAAACGTTTGTGGCAATAGACAAAACGTCTGTGGCAATAGACAAAACGTCTGTGG
>CM047584.1:4650198-4672665 GCA_026184515.1 Peronosclerospora sorghi | reverse complement strand
TGTGGCAATAGACAAAACGTCTGTGGCAATAGACAAAACGTCTGTGGAAATAGACAAAACGTCTGTGGCAATAGTGGCGCCCTTTAACAAAAATGAGCATGGGACAGTTTTTGGTGTTGGATAAGGTCCTTGCTAGGCCGCAGAGTGATAACCTGCGAGGTAAAAATGTCAAGGCTTTTGTCGCGTGCTGGCGTAATTGTCTTGGGCTCTTGCGCACTCGCATTGCTTTGGACGCATGACATCGTGGTATGTCGACGCTTTCTTTCGCTTTCACTCGCGATGTCAAACAAATAACAAAAAGAAAGAATGCGCATGTTGAGTTTGTCTTTATTCGACAAGTCATATTAGTTTAATGACGAATAATTGGGGTCTTAGCGAAAGCAACGCAAGGTGACGCTGATCCTTGGTTCATGACATCTAGTCATCTTAGGAACTGCATGTTTGTGTGTTAATTGCGTCGTGCCGCCCATGATGATCAGGTCACCGTCCTCAAGCTGTAACTCCATCCGTGCCACGACTCTGTCATCACTGGAGCCACCCTTGGACGTCTTTCTTGTGAATACGAAGCGCCTTGTAGCTCCTAATGACAAAGCCACGATAGGAGAGCACACCATCATATCTCGCTCATCGTCGGCGTGCGGGCCGATATAGTGATTCCCGTTCTCGTACCAGTTCACAAGGCCTCCAGTGAGTCGTGTTTGGAGGGTGACGGGATCTACGACAATGCGTTGCATGTGCTGAATAGCGTGTCGCAATCCTCGTGGATACGTTTTCTGTGCTTTAAATGTCTTACCAGAATATCGATAGCTCCCCATTTTTCCGCATAATTGCTGGAATCGTGGCAACTTCGTCGATTTGCCAAACATCATGATGGTGTCATGCTCTTTTGGGTGCGCATCCCATGCTTGTTTGAACATCGTCGACCACGCGAAAGGAGGCTTCTCGTCACCATTATCGTCATTATCCTCTGAATGTGCTGAAAAAAGTTCTTCCGGAGTGGCATGTTTGAAAATATACCAGTACCAGCGTGGTACATGGTAGACCCAACTCTTGCGATCAGTCGTGAGATAGATGATCGTCGCGTCTTGTTCTAACAGCTTGAATACGACTGTTTTCGGTAAATGAGCAGCAATAGCACCTTTCTTGGTGTTAGTCATAACGTGATGGAGCGAAAAGCAACTCTCTTGTATATGCATCGGCGACACCTTTCCTTGTTTGCGGGAGCCAACTGTATCATCTAGTGAGTGGGAGCGCTTACGAGCTACGGCCACCATAGCGCACATATGCTTTTGACAATTATTATACGAGATACTACACTTGATCTTTGCCAAAAGGCCGAGAGGGTACGACAATTATTATATGAGGAATGACACGTATTTTATGATTAATGTGGTAGGCAATCCTACTAAATAAATACTCCGTTTACTCAATGGTAAACCCGGTTATGTCCATTTGCACGATCATATTGATGTACTCGGCCAGCACTTTCTTCGAGTTGTAAACAGGCAGATCCAGACGGTTAAAGCACGTATGTGCTTTCGGGAACAGAAATGACTGGTTCGTGCCGGCAAAGGCAATATTGAAACGCCGCACGCGACCGTCACTGCTGATCAACCCCTTAAAACCCTGCGCTGGGACACGACTCGTTCCTGTTGCAAACTGCAGCAAACGCACGCGGTCTTCGTTTTTCATTTCTTCAACGACTTCCCAAAACCACATAATATTGCTAAGTTCGAGTTCTGTCGGGAAGTTGTGAGTAAAAAACTTAAAGTCAGTGTGCTTCTTCCAATCCTCCACGTCAATAGACGGTACTCCGCACATCAGCAGTTCGAGCTCTTGGTAATCGAACAACTTCAGCAATCCCTCTGGCACGACGTCGTAAAGTGCCGTAAGAAACGACAATAGCTGATTACTCACGCTTTCTAGGACATGGTATTTAAATAAAGCGTCCAAATAACGCATTCGATTCTCTCGAGTCACGTCGATATTGGCGCCACCCTCGACAAGCTCAACAATGTGCGCTTTGCCATCCACAACGCGAGTAGCTGTGAAGTCCAGACAAAGCGGTTCAATGTCGTCGATCTTTTTTATCATTAATGCGCTGTTATAGATCTCATCATCAAGGAACTGCAAATCGGAAAAAGAGATTGGCACACCTAAAATGTGTTTGAGAAACGGCAGCGCAAGGTGCACCGGCACCAAGTGCTCTTCTAAAATCGCCTTACCCACAAGCCGACCTGCGAACTCAAAGTACGCCAAGTGTTCATCTTCACCAATGAGCAGATCTGAGCTAGCGTTGATCCAGTAACTTCGCTCGTCACCCACTGAGCTCACGAAAAGTCCAAATTCTGGGTCAAAGAGTTCAGCAAACAGCAGGGTAAACCATTCACGCATGACGCCACCTGCATCCAACGCCGGTTCTCCGTCAAATACCACACGCCATCTCTGTCTCAATTGGTATGGTTTCATAGCTGCCACAAGTTCAAACGAGTCTTGCAACAAATGATCTCGTCTGACTACCAATTCTGCATGTCCTGACTCCCAAGGAAGCCATAGCCGATGGATTTCTGTCGAAAACCAGCGGATTTTATCCGGGAACGGTAAATTATGAACTCCTTCGAGATTCATTATCAGCTCGGAGCTACTTGTTCCGTCTAAAATGTTAATCCTGTAGTGGAAATCCGTAGCGACTACATCACTTTCATTCAGAACCAGTTTTCCCAAAGAATCTCTCACACGAATGTAGCCAACAGATAAATTACTGTCTCGCTCTGTCGCATCCAAGTACCGATTTAGTGACATTCTTCCTCCCGGGTCGCTCTCCATCGACTCCCGCTGGACTTTAGAATGTCGTTTCACCGGTTTTTGTCGAACCCATCGATGTAAACCATCCGTAGTGGGCATTCTTTTCCACTGTTGTCGTCGACTAGCAGCTAACTGCAATTTATTCATTTTGTTTTTGAATGTATTTGGTTTTCTCGAGAAGTCAAAACTTGGTCGACTAAACGATCCACCAATTGCATCATCGGCATAAGTTTCTGTTTCTCCAATTCTTCCCATTTTCTGCGTCGAACTCGAGGCGAAAGTACTACTTGAATGCTGCGTCAAACTGGTGCGTCGCGGGTGTTTCTTGTTGCCTGCTATATCTCGTTCCGCACCTTTCAACGTCTGACACAAATCGCACATTTTACGGTCTGGATGATTCAGGAATTTACAAATGCCACAACGCCACAGAGCCTGCTCCATAAAGCTGTCAGTAAGCTCCTCGCGATAAACGTCTGTTTGCTCAGGAATGAACACAAGAGACTCGCGTTCACGCTGAACTTGAATACGACGACAGAAGCAGAGAAGCATGGCGATCGCTCCAACAAAGAAGAGCACGCTAACAGTTATGAGCACTATTAGATCTGCCGTCATGTCTGCGTACTGTGCTGCGTAGAGCACAATTTGATGGATGTGCTTCGAATAATATTCCCTACCCTGGAAGAGTCAGACCCAGTGGTGGGTATGTGATTGAATGAATACCGTTGGCGAATTGCAAGACTGTAACGTTTTCATTGGATAATATCCTTTCAAGGAGGCTTGTAATAACTTTGTTGTATCGTCAACTCCACAAATTCAGTCCCACCCATCGCATTTCAAATAGCAAAGAGCTTCCGTATGGTTCGAGATGATACTGCAACCGTGTGAAGTGCACATAAACGCTATGTGTTCACTGAAAAGAATTCGGCAATGTTTTCCAAGTCTTCATCCAATATTCGTCAAATGTTTCCTTAACAAGACTAGAACATGAAGTGGCAGACTCTCTTGCAGACGCCAACTAATTCCAATGTAAAAATTGTGTTACGACGAGTAAATTCGCGCCGCTGCACATTTCATTTCGTCTTTACGCTGGGTACCAAATGATAGGTTATTTTGCCTGCGTAGTAGCGATCACAAGCTTATGTTCACGACAGTAGTTTAAGTATTCGTTAGGTTTATATGTTATGCGCCACGCTATAGTAAAATAAAGTGAAGAATGGAGAAGACGGTTTTCTGGACCATTGGGATACAATGGTCATGAGGCATTCGATGCAGTTGTGGTGGCGGAGCACTTGATCGGGAAATTTGTGGATATATCGTGGCCCAAGTGCCAATTCAGAAGGGGAAACCCCGACTGTCCACCTCATCTGATTGACGATTAATTACAACAGAGCAAGATGACCCATCATGGACACCATACTTTCAAGAAATTGATTTCAAAAAGACGGAATCCCATTGGCTGAAGTTAGAAATTTGAGATTAAATTTTCTGTTCAGCAATTTAGACCTAATTTTCTAATATTATATTAATAACTCTTCTCTTTTGCGTTTTTCTACGAACTACGAACCCTCTTCTCATTCGCCCTACTTTGATTAATTAGGGCGCAGTTTGATTTCTCGCTTGTTCTGATCTGTTGTTCGCCGATGTGCTTTACCATGCTAATAAATCGATAATCAACCACTTATTACGTAAACTTCAACTTAGTCTACCGTGCCTCCACTCCAAACACAAACTTCCACTTAGTAAATCGTTCTTCCACGTGAATGAGTCAATTAATCAGTAATATCCACAGAAATCCAACATTCGTCACAAGCACAGTCTTTTATGTTAATGTGATATTAAGTAGACAGGTAATTTGCACACTGTATATGTGAGGATGCGTGGTGCCAAGAATCAACGGTCAGAGAATGCGCTTCGTCGCGGAGAGAAAGAAAATGCAAAAGTAATATATTTGACTATAGCTAAATTATAGTCAGACACAAATACACAAAAATTGAGTATACCTATTTCTTGTCTTGTGCGAAGATGTCCAACTTTAAATGCCTTGATGTATTCATACAGCGCTGCATTTTAACACTCCTTCTCATCGTCGTGCACGTCCAAAGAAACGATAAGTCCATCCACTCAATCTTCCGTCAGTCCAATTTCTGATCGAATGTCTTCGAATTTCCTTCCTGTCAACGCCTTGGTGAACATATCAGCTAAGATGTCCTGTGCTCCCTTGCATTGCACCGCAATCATCTCCTCCTTCTGCTTGGATACGAGAAATTTGATACGTATATCCACAGTCTTCATTTTTCCCGAATTGTTTTCACCTTCCAGATACTTGATCGCAGCTTGATTATCTGAGTTTAACTTCATAGGCAGCTTCACTTGCAAACCAATTTCTGTGAGTAGTTCGTAAACACCAATTACTTCGCATTCCACTTGCGTAGCTGCATAAAACTCGACTTCCATAGTCCAAAGTGCCACACACACCCTTGTCGCTGGCATATCCAGTAAAGAAATATATGATTAAGCGAAACCAATCCACCAGTAACTGACTTTCGATCCTGTTTACATACCGCGTAGTCTGCATCACTGTATCCTTCCAAAATAAAAACGTTTTCCGTTTCGTAGTCTTTCGAAAAATCCATCTTCAATCGTAACGTCATCGTTCCTTTCAGGTACCGGAATGTCCTTTTCGGCAAATTCCAATCAGAAATCTTGGGTGCATGCAACTGTCTAGTCGCCCTATGCACTGCAAATACAATGTGCGGCCTAGTGCACCTCTCTATCCACAGGAGGGATCCAGTAACAGGACTGATCCTGTTACAGGCTTACACTGTATTTGTGCGAGGAAGCGCGCAATACAAGAAGGGGTAGGATTAGTTGATAACAACTAATCCTATACTAAAAGTAAATATATGAATATTCACTTGTTGCTTAGAACGCAAAATTAAGAGTGTTTATTTAATGGGTGGTTTAGAGGCTAATAGTATAGTAACTAACTAATTAATATAATAATATCAAGTCTTTAACTAACTGTACTATTCGTTAACCTGCAAGATTCGGTATTTATACCGAATCGACTTTTCCTTCTTAGATTATAATAACTTATAATCTCTTATTTAAATTTCAGACAACGCGTCTGAAATTAAACTGTGATATTCTAACTTGAATATCTATTATGTAATGGCACCCCATTACATCACCCCTCACTTAAGGTGGTTGGCCAATAATAATTCTTATTTTGGCCAATCATGGGTGGCCCTTGTTGGTCAGAATTTCTCATTCACCAACTGATTGGCCATCGACTCGATGGTCAAAGCACACGGCGGCACTCTAAAGAGCGCTGCTGAAAACATCGAAGGAGCTTCTTCCTCCGCCTCAGCACTAGGTGCTGAGGTGTTGAGTGACAACGGTGACGCTGCATTAGCAGCGTCAACTACGCAAGGGTCGGAAGACGTACCGTCTTCGACCACAGATGCTGCTAAGGCGGCATCTGGCAAGAAACAGGGAGATGTTGCTAATGCAACATCTCGCACGATGGCAACTTCCGAATGGCGTGTTGCCAAGAGGGCCATGTTCGGGAGTTCTGATTCCGAACAAAGTGATGGGGATACAGCTACCCCACTAAAGGATCTAGCGAGTCGAAACTCGCTAGGTGCTCATCGCCTAACAGCGATGACGACTCTGGTGTCGCTGTCTGCTATGACAGCGACAATGATCATCACAGGTGGTTGCGGGAACGCAGAGCCCCACCTGGACCAAGTACTTCTCCACGTCGGGGTGATTTAACCCCGGCGCGTGGTGTTGAAGCAGGCGGTGTTCCACCTGCTAAAAGAGCTCAAACAGAAGCGGCGCCTGCCGCTTCTAAAGCGTATCATCGTACGGAACCACATGTTCCGTACAGAGTGGGGTTTTGGACCTCTGGCTGGGCTATTTCCCCCAACAGTGGCGGTCACCGTAAAAGGGACTGCCAGTATGCGTTGTTCGATATCAACGTGCTGGATGGCTGCGAATACATCCAGTCGCGTCGATTCGATCGAAGTACAGACGATAGACGTCTGTACCTTATTGACCTCTTTTTCCAGGTTCGATATTATTCGAGCCGGAAAGGGTCAAGGAGGAACAGGGACGATAAAGACTCCCTGACTCAGAGTTGGAATGCTTTTGTTGTCAACTACAACAAAATCCCAGATGATTACGTGAATAAAGTTCACGTAATGCGCGAGCGCTTTTTAAAGCACTCACGAACAGGCAAAATGGAATACATCCATTTTGCTTGCATCAAAGAAGGGTTAAAGTGTAGTGTCCCTTCTCACCTCGTTTTCCCGCGGTGTACGCAGGGCGCTCCTCGTCTGTCAGAGGAGGAGTTGCGGGGGTACGGTGGTTTTTCCGTACCCGCCGAAATTCAGGGTTTAATTGATACACTGAATGCATCAACACCTACTGTTGATGCTACTTCGCATTATGAGTTTGAGACTCCTTCTCAAACTCAGTCAAAAGGTCTGGGGGGGGCGTCGGCCCTTAGAACCTCAATCGGCTCCCAAGAGTCGAACTCTTGGGGATATCCCAGCCAGCGTACCAAGTACTCGGTACGCTGCCCCTTCTTAGAAGGCACCGAGCGCTTCGAGATCAAGAGCTCGAGGATATATAGCTTATTCCCCTGATTATCAATCAGGGGCGGCGGAGGTTGAGAATTCCCTCGCCGTTGTTGTTGCGGAGCATGGTTCTATGCTCCGCAAGCTCGAGGAGGGTTATTATTCCTTGAGCAGCGATATGTCTCACTGTGTGAAGACATATCGGTCTCTTCGCGAGGATGTCCGCGACATCCTCGGGGCGCACACTGACCTCCAGCAGAAGAATGATCTTCTGTACATTGAGCTTTCCCGCTATAAGGGAGAGCTCGATCGGCGCACGGATGATCTTGAGCAGTCGAAGGCGGAGGTAACGACCCTCCTCTCTGCTCACCAACGGCTGGAAGCCGATTACAAGTCTCTCTTGGGAGACTTGGAGAAGCACGGTATCTTCCGTGGTTCTGCGTCTCGTCGTAAGACGAAGACGAGTGATACGGCTTGAGCCGCCCAACATAGAATGTTGGGTGAAGCCGCATTGCTGTGGGAATGTATAAGGTATAGGCATTCCCGTGAACCTCTTGGACCTTTAGGAAGCAACTTCCGTATAGGGAAGTTGCTTATTGCATGTATAGGCAAATTGGTAGTACTTAATAATACCAATTCGCCTTTCCGAAAGGAGTTTTTGTTCTTCCTTCCTTGCTTGTCTGCACTTTGCTTCTGCTTATCAAAAGCAGAGTCAAGTGCATCTTTTATATAGCGTATTACAGCTTGGCGCTGTAACACGAATTCATCTACTGCTTTATCAGCAGTAGGTGCATTGTCCTCGTTGTCTGCAGCCATTGCTGCAGACACATATTCATCGTATGCAGCTTCAGTTTCAATTGAAGCTGCTTCCGCTTCTACTGTATTTTCAGTAGAAGGGCCATCGTTTTGTTCACAAGTTTCAGTTGCAACTTGCGCATTGACTCGCTCAAAATTTGAGCGGGTCCCTCCCCCACTTAGATTTGGCGTACCGCCAAGTAAATCTGGGGTTCGTGGATGCCTTAAGGAATTCACGTAGAACGGTGTATGCTTAGTTGAAGCATGCACCGAATTGTTAATCGCAAATTCAGTGAGTGACAGGTAGTCACTCCACTGTCCAAAGGCATGTGCGTATGATCGCAACATGTCTCCGAGAACGCGGTTAACCCGTTCCGTCTGCCCATCCGTTTCCGGATGGTCCGCAGTTGACATCTTCAACTGGCTTCTCAACAATGAGAACGTTTCTTGCCAGAAACGTCCTGTAAATCTCGGACCTCGATCCGAGACAATGTCTTCCGGCATTCCGTGCAAACGGAATACCATATCAACGAATATCCGCGCTGTTTGAGCGGCGGTTACGTTCACTGATACTGCAGTAAGATGTGCCATCTTACTGAAACGGTCTACAAAGACCACTATTTCGGTCTTCCGACTATTGTCGGGTGGAAGACCGAATACGAAGTCCATTGAAATGGACTTCCAACACTCTGTCGGAACCGGCAGAGATTGCAGCGGAGCCTGTGCAGACTGCGCAGGCTTAACGCGCTGGCAAATCTCGCAAGCGCGTACGTATTTGCGTACCCACTTGTACTGGTTTCGCCAGTAAAATTCACGGCGAGAGAAGCGTATGTCTTCTCTCGACCTTGATTCCCCGAAATCGGTGCATCATGATACTCAAACATAATTTGATGTTTGAGACCATCGTCGTTTGGAACGACGATGCGACTTTCATCTTTTTGGTCTTTGCTGTAGAGCAGCAGACCATCGTGCAGTCGATATCGATGCACGCAAGCTCTGGGAGTTCGTCGCGTTTCTCACTTGATTGATTACGTAAGTAATCAATCAACAGACGTGTCTCCTCGTCTGTTTTGTACGCCTCGCGTACTTGTCGTATAATTGACGACGACAAAGCAGTGCAACGGATTGCGTTTGCACTGGCCCCTTCGGTTACGGTCGGTTTCATCTCGTAATCGGGCCTTCGTGATAGCGCATCTGCTATCACGTTCAACTTTCCGGGTTTGTATTCAACCGTAAAGTTGTACTCAGCAAAGAATGACAGCCATCGAGCCATTCTTTGAGAAATGTGTGGCGAATTCACGGCCGTGCGTAGGGACGCATGGTCCGTGTAAACCACAAACGGTCTATCTCCCAATAGATAGATCCGAAACTTGGCCAGTGCGTACTTCATGGCAAGGAGTTCCTTGTCATGCACTGATAGTTGCGCTCGGCTGGGCGCAACTGACGCGATTGATAGCAGATTACGCGATCACGATCATCGTGATCACGCTGCATCAAAGCACAGCAGATAGCGAAATCGCTCGCGTCGCAAACGACGTGGAACGGACGCTCGTTATCGGCTATATCCATGACAGGCGCTTCAGTCAAGCTTTGCTTGAATGTATCAAAAGCATCTTGGCATTGGGTATCCCAATGCCATTCGACATCTTTCTTAAGTAATTGAGAAAGAGGTCGTATTAACCCAGAAGAGTTGCACGAATACTTGTTTAAATATGTTGCCAACCCAAGGAACTTTCGAAGTTCCTTAACGCTGTTTGGCGTAGGCCATTCAACGATCACCCTGATCTTTTCTGGATCAGGACGCACCCCGTTATTGCCCACGAAGCATCTAAGAACGGGTATCTCAGGTGCACCGAAGGTGCACTTCTTCAGATTTGCATAGAGCTTATGCTTACGCATAAGCTCTAACACTCGACGTAGATGCTCCCTATGGACATCTACATCGCTTTTATCGTGTTCACCCTTACTATGGATGAACACGTCATCGAAATAACTCGGTGCGAATTCTCGCACCGGACGTAATAGATGCGTTACGCATCTGTTAAACGTAGCAGGGGAATTTCGAAGCCCTGCGGCATAAAAAGCCACTCCCAAAGCATGCCGCTTGGGGTGCTTACCACCGTGAGAGTGATATCCTTCTCACGCATTAGGATTTGATAAAATACATCTCTTAGATCGAGAGCACTAAAGATGGTGCTCCCGCACATGCCATCAATGATGACATCTTTTCGCGGTATCGGCGTCTGTGCCGGTACCGTCGCTGCGTTCAGATTGTTGTAAGCGTGAACTATTCTCCACCCACCTGTGGACTTTTTCACACAAAAGGTGGGGGTAGAGTGCGGTGAGATAGACTCCCGCACTTGGTCTGATTTACGACGAGCTTCGAAAAACTCGTCGATCGCTTTTACATGATCACGCGGCGACGGCCATTGCCGCTTAACACAATACTTCGTGCCTGGCACGAGGTCAATCTCATGACGAGTTCCCTTATCCTTATGGAGATCGCTAGGTACTTCTTCTGGGAATACGTCAGCGTATTCTCGAAGTACCTAAAAAAATGGGGAGTTCGCTTTAAGCGACTCCCAGATCTACGCTTCAAAGCGCTGAACTCTCGTTTGATCATTGGGAACCTCTTTCCAATGTTTTCCACTTGTAATGTGGATATTCGTTCACGAATATCCACTACATCATCTGTTGCAACGATGATACAGATCTGTTCGATCTGATCATCGTGCAAGTTTCTCATAAACTTCTTCCAGCTTAGCGCTCGAAGAGCCATCACCTCCGAACCTTCTTTCGGAGGGTGTTCCATCAACAGAGACTGGGTAGATAATCCGGTCTCCGTTTGCGTCAAGACGTTGATCGTCTCGACGGAACTGCCCATGCAATCAGACGCACTCGTCTTATTGACTGCTACACGGTGATTACGATTCACCGTGTGCGAATACTCATCCTCATGGTGGCCACTGCCTACCATGGAATTTTCTTGGCGATCAGATGTGCTCGTCTGATCGGTCGCCTTTTCTGCGACACGGTGGTCTTTATCACCCGTGTGCATGTCTAACGCAACGTGGAGGGCACTGGCCACCACGGAGTTGTGCTCACGATTGCACTCGATCGTGAGCTCACTCTCATCAACACGGAATTCTTTCATCGTGTTGGAACCTTCGGTCGCACAGTGGATGTTTCCCACTTTGGATACTATTCTATTCTCACGGTGGGTGTTTCCCTCCGTGGATATCACTTCATTCTCACGGTGGTCTTTATCAACTGTGGAATGTTTCTCTCCAACACGCAACGACTCTTCTGTTGCGTGTGGTGGTCCCTCTGGACTCTCACCAGCGGAGGTACCTTCCGCTGATCGTGTCAGAACAGACCTGGTGGTGTCATCGCTATCCACCAGACTGTCTGACGCTGCGGTTGTATCTTCTGATACAGCCGGATTACACACAGGGTGATCAGATCCTGTGCGTCCGACGCAGTCGATCGATAGGGTTAACCCAGTCTATCGAAGGTTTAAACTTGGACATCCATGGGATTCCAAGTATCACATCGAGCTTGTCATCTAAATCGAGGACGATGAATTCATCCTCGAATGAAAGTTCATTTAACTCGAAGCGTGTTTTAATTACACGCTTTGGAATAGTCAAGGTTGCACCTGTTGCTAACCGTACTGACAACATACTTCGTGGGGTTTCTACCTCCACGAAGCTCAACAGCGTTAGACTCTGAGCTCTAACGAAATTGTTTGACGCTCCTGTGTCGAACAAAGCTCACATGGGGACATCGCTCCCGTGCGGCTTAACCTCCAGGGTGATAAGAGGCTTATCATCACCCTGCACCTTTTGGCAGGACATATCCCGTCTGGGGCTATTACCCTCACATGCCCTATGTCGGCATGTGGGATAACATTCCCAGTAGGGCGCCCCGCCCCTACTGGTGATTTACGTTTTTTGCACCAACAGGGTGATGTCCCTGTTGGTGTCGCCGTGCAGCGGACGGTTCCGTCTGCTGACTGCGTGGCACCGGACGCGGTGCCATACACTCATGGGCAAAATGCCCCACTTTCGCGCATCCATTGCAGCAAATGTTCTTCTTAAACACTTAGTTGCTTCAAGTTCGAAGCAACCGAAACCGATAGGTCCATCGGCTCTGGACCTCCACCGCCCATGCTCTGGCGCGGGTGGCTGTTTCTTGAGACGAAGTGTGAGCTTCGTCTGCCTGCCTGCTGATTGTTGACATGCCGTTGCGGCATGTCAAAAGCGAAGGGCTGTTGAGCCCTTCGGTTGTACCCAGCATGCGATGAAGCTGATTGTATGCTGAACTCCTCACGGATGCTCATATCAATGGAATCCCTTAGAGTCTTTGGCGGGTGCCGGTAGAGACTCTGTTTGACGGGACCATCATTGAGTCCCTTCATGAATCCAGTGACCTGCATAGCAGGGGGCACGGGCTCATACACAATATTTGACAGCAAATATTGCGTCTTCTGAGCGTAAGCTTGAAGGTCAAGCTTACTTTGCCGGAGATCCATGAACTCCTGCCGACTACTTAGCTCCATTTCTGGAGCTTCAAAGTTGAGCTTTAGCTCAGCTTTTAATTCCAGATAAGTCAGGAACGCAGAGTCATCAGTGGCTCTGCGACTCATCGCCCATGCCCTGGCTCTGCCACCTAGACATGTTGTGGTGAAGTACACCTGTTGACGTTCGTCAACAATATCTTGCGCAGAGATGGCATCTTCCACCTCTGCGAAACATCTACGAAGGGGTTCGCCCCATTCTCCAGTAAAGGGCGGTACTCGCGCCTTTACCACTTCAACGCTATGCGTTGTAGGTGCTGATGCGGTCCGCGCTGCCTCTTGCGCGGGCCGTGCTTGCTTTTCTAGGTGGTTTCGCCTAAAGCGATTCACCACCTCTATCGCTTCCTCCGGGGGCTTACCCAGGAGGAAGGTAATGATGTCGGTCCACATGGACCGAACCATTACTACCGTCGCGTCTTTACTACGCGACGTGAAATGAGGGAAGTGTTTCGTCACCACTTCCAGCGTTCTCTCTCGCTCGGCAGGCGTCATGTCTCGCGACATGATGCCGAGCGGCTCTAAATCTTCGCTCCGCTAGTTAATTAGCGGAACGGAACTGTGGTCGTTAGGACTGACCACAAAGTGCTACCAGGTGTAACAGGACTGATCCTGTTACAGGCTTACACTGTAACTGCGAAGAAGCGCGCAATGCAATAGGGCAGGATTAGATGATAACAACTAATCCTATACTCAAAGTAAATATATAAATATTTACTTATGGGTTAGAACGCAAAATTAAGAGTGTTTATTTAATGGGTGGTTTAGAGGCTAATAGTATAGTAACTACCTAATTAATATAATCATATCAAGTATTCAACTAACTGTACTATTAGTTAACCTGCAAGATTCGGTATTTATACCGAATCGACTTTTCCTTCGTAGATTATAATAACTTATAATCTCTTATTTAAATTTCAGACAACGCGTCTGAAATTAAACTGTGTTATTCTAACTTGAATATCAATTATGTAATGGCACCCCATTACAAAGTGATCAAGGCAATCAAATGTTACATCACGGATCCGGAGCAGAGAGATTGGGATGAATATGTGGCTCTTTTGGAGTTTGCATTGAATACATCAGTAGATCTTCAGCATCATCAAACTCCATTTTACTTGGTACATGGCTGGGAACCCAGAAATACATTTAAGGCAATGATACCACCCAAAGATACGTCAATCACTGAAAGAAATGCATTAGAGTGGAGGTTGCCTACAACTGAGAAGCATATGAGAGCGCAGGCGCAGGCTGCTATTATCCAGGAACAGATAATGAAAGACAGAGCCCAACGTCATAATGACTCAGTAGCGACTAAGGTATGGTCAAATACCAAAACGGCGTATTAATCAGGTGAATTGGTTTGGCTGTATCATGATCTGGTTAAACCATGGTTGGTCAGGAAGTTGGCGTATTTATGGCATGGACCATATGTAGTAGATGAACGGATAAACGACATGATGTATCGGCTAGTGATACCTACTGGTGAAAGTCGAATATGCCCACTTGTGCACATTGCCAGGTTAAAACCATATATCAATAAAATGAGACGACCTCGGGAGAGACTCCAGGTTGAGGACACACTTGAATTGGATGAAGCGTTAATCCCTGAGGACTCGTGGTATGAACCAGGTCATGATGATGAGTGGGAAGTAGAACGAATTGTGGATTGTCGGGTCAAACAGCGAACAAGGAATGGACGTCGAACAAAGGAGTATTATGTCAAGTGGAAGGATACCGATGAGATGACTCGGGAGCCAGAATACAAGCTTTCATGCACCGTTTTATTGTATGAGTTTGATTCTCAACGAGCTTGGGAGAATCGGCATTACGCAGCTCAGAAAGCCGAAGAAGACACTACGGAGGCTGAACTGTAGACTCCTCATGAAATAAGAAACAAGAGACGAAAGCGTCAAGATATCTAAGAAAATAACAAGAGAACAAGACAGAAAAAATAAGAAAGATAAGGCCCCAGAAGATGTAGTAAATCCCTATCACGGACCCATGTTGTTTGTGATAAGTAGAATGCGGACCCAAGTTGGTTACATTGGGGGCATAGAAAAAAACAAACAAAAATAAAAACAAAGATACATGTTTACACGAGAACTGGAATTTGTTTGAGCATGTGGAGTAAATAAGTTGCAAGCTAGCGTTCATTGACGCAGCGTGTTTAAGTTGACGACTGATAATGAAATCAAGTCTATAAGTGAGCAGTGAATAAAGAATAAGATGTGGAATCTGTATAAGTGAGATCGCACGAAGAGAAACCTATCAGGGTATTAAGGGTGTGAAACCTGTGCGTCCACAACTAATCGTACGAAGAGAAGCCTATTAAGGTCCCAAAGGTGTGTAACCTGTACGGCAGCAACAAGATGATACGAAGAGAAACCGCTAAGGTATTAAAAGGTGTGAATCATGTACATCTATTATCAATCATATATGGAGGAAAGATAACAAGAACAATATTGTGCGAAGAGAAGCCTATCAGGGTACTAAAGGTGTGAAACCTGTACGGAGACAGCAAGATCGTATGAAGAGAAACCTGTCAGGATATTAAAGGTGTGAAAACTGCACATCTAGTGTCAATCCACCACGGAAATTATATAGCAAGAGTGAGATCGCACGAAAAGAAACCTATCAGGGTATTAAGGGTGTGAAACCTGTGTGGCCACAACTAAGCGTACGAAGAGAAACCTGACAGGGTACCAAAGGTGTGAAACCTGTGCGACAACAACAAAGATGGTACAAATAGAAACCTGTCAGGGTACTAAAGGTGTGAAACCTGTACGTCATTGTAAAATAAAATGAAGAAAATCAGAGCATCGAGGACTACTGTACGGGAGATATCCAACAGGACCTAACAGGTCTAACGGATGCAAAATTTATGCAGAGTCACGGGATGTTATTAAGAAAAAAAAATAGGCCATGAGGCGACAAACATGGACGTCGCTGATAACCTTATACAAGGGGTATTAAGTTGAACAATTGAGGGGCAACACCTATATAGTGATCAGAAGGATGCAGAAAAAATTGCGCTGCAAGTCAGTTGGGATTTGATAAGATGAGAGCAAGACAGACCGTACGACGTGAAAGAGTAGACCCAGACAGTATAAGTGGATTCACCAGGGTGACGAGCCAGTGAGTGAGCTACCTGTTGCATGAAAAGACAATGTATACGAAGGAAGAAAGAAGCAGAAGTTGACTCACTGGTGCCAAAGGATGCCTACGGAAGGGGGTCATACACTGTGATTATTCTGGAGGCTAGAAGTTCATGCATGAGTCATGAGAGTGCGCGTATTACCTGTGAAGAATGAATACGGCCGGCCGGGAATTGGTGTGTAATGTTGACATTTTGAGAAAAAAGAATTTTCGACCAATCAGGAGGGACCCGCGACGGCCACCTCGACCCTGATCGGATTATGGAGGGTGAGTGGAAATGGTGTACGAGATTGTATTGATGTAAGTGAGAAGTGAGAATTTTCAACCAATCAGGAGGGACCCGCGACGGCCACCTCGCGACGGCCACCTCGACCCTAATAGGATTATGGAGGGTTGAGTGAAGTTGGTGTGGGATGGTGGAGTTACGGAATTTTCTACTAAATAAAGCCTAGTGGACGCTATTGCCAACTGATTGTCCGGGAGACTTACTAAACTAAATTCGGTCGAAGAAATCTCGACTCACAAACATTCAATACAAAGAATTGACTAGTGAGACACCAACCTGAACCACACATCCCGTCCAAG
Source organism: Peronosclerospora sorghi (assembly GCA_026184515.1). Classification (NCBI taxonomy): domain Eukaryota; phylum Oomycota; class Peronosporomycetes; order Peronosporales; family Peronosporaceae; genus Peronosclerospora; species Peronosclerospora sorghi. The sequence continues at coordinate 4,656,162 of CM047584.1, read as the reverse complement.
CTAAATTAACGTTGAAATATTTCACTGAAAGAAGAAAACAACGTTGGTGAGGGATTACGACTTCAACGGGAAGTCAAGATGGATAGTACGGATATGGTAGAGTCCCTCTTGAGTTTGAGAGCAGTAAGAAAATGATGAAGCGAGGAGCGACAACGAAGGTGTTTCCATCAGTGAGAATGCAGCCCCAGATCTAAATGCCTCAGCGTCCACACCAGCATCAGCGTCCATGTCTATGTTATCATGGACCAAGGAAGAGGAGGAAGAGTTATTAAAGATGGAACGTGCCCGCAAAAGTACAAACAATCCAGCGCAAGAAATATATGACTTGTATAATCAACAATGTTGCACCAAAGGATGGATCATAAGGACCAAAAAAGGGGTCATGACCAAGTTAGACCGAACGGGAGTTAAGCGCAAGAGAGGTGGTGAATGGGTAAAGGATGAAATAGATTGGTTAACGAACATGATGGAGCAAGAGGCTACATCCACCGAAGTAGTTGAGCAATATCCAGTAAAATTCCCGCAATCAAAGAGGATACGTACTATATCAGCGGTGCAAAAGAGGATGCAAATGATAGGTCGGTCTAGGAAATAAAACTCAGACACCACCGAACCGAGAAAGCAACCAACGTCGCTTAACTAAACGGCACGGCAGAAGATGGATGAAGCGAGAAGATGACGTATTGATAGAAGCGATAAAACGTGGAAATATGGATACAAAAGTTATTGCAAAAAAAGTTGAGTGACGTCACAGATAAGGATGGAAATAAGCTAATGCCAAGAACATAGAGTGGAATTAGGCATTGGCTCCTTCGATTGAAGAACCAGTTGCGTAGTGCCACACACTCATTCATACAACCAATATCCACATCAGATCAAGAGAGTATCGCATAAAATGAGGAAGACATAAGTTGCACTGACCAAACAGTATCCGAAATCCAGACATTGGGACCTGAAGAAGACGACATGTTAAACCAATTAGATATCGCGGGTATCGAGCATCGAAATGTGGCGACCCAAGCATGTGAATTTATGGGTGGACAGTCGATGGGATCTCCATTAAACAATGAAGAATCCATACGAGCTGTAGAATATGAGGAAGAAGAGAAGTCAGCTCCTCCGCTAGAGATTAATATTGATCCAATAGTATCACAGGTGGTTGAGCAGATGGTATCTGATAGTCAAAGATTGGGATTAGAGGAGGAGGACAAGCAGAAACAGTCAGTAGAATACATTCCACAGCCAACAGAACGATCTACAATAGCGAATGAGGATGAGAACGTAACCGATGCAGATAGGGAGTATCCCACTATGAAAGTCCAAGAAACGGACCCTAGGAGTGGACAGACAATAGAAGCTTCATTAGATGGTGATAAATCTGGGCACACTATAGAATGTGAGGAAGAAGAGAAGCCAGCTTCTCCACTAGTGATTAATCTGGCTGAGTCGACAGAGGATTCGAAGTCCAGTGCAAGTAATAGGGATGAAATGGACTTGGTCTTGGGAGAAGATGAGACGCACGGTAATATAGAATGTGTAAACGTGGAAGAGAAAGATGAAGTTACCACGGGGAGTGTTGATGTATCTACAACTGAAGATATTGAAATGAAAAGTCATACGGAGAAGTCTTGAGTCACCTCACCCCAATGACTGATGTGGACGCAGAAATAACTCAAACAGTGACTCAAAGGTCAGATGAGTATCGGAAATACACATTCAGCAATATTTTGGTTCCAATAAACCAACCACATCTATTGTGGAAAAATAAGTGTCAACCAGGGTCAACCGCAAGGCAGGTGATATCACGCATGAAAGATGTTGAAAAGGAGTGGTGTCAAGAAGTTGATAACGTCACTATTGATCCAGGAACTATTATTAGTGTGGCCAAGTCTTTGGACTTTCATCGAGAACTTGGTGGAAAACAACAACTCAGAGCCATCAATACAGAAGATGAAAGAAATGTATTATTCGTGGTTACGCTATTATTAAGAGATTCGGAGTCTCTGGAAGTTTTCCTTCGGGAATGTTGGGGTGGAGGTTATGGACCATTTAGAGATGAATTGTGCTGTCTATTGTATGATGTCACAATACCACAGTTTAACTATCATGGAACTTGCAGGCATTGGTTGTACTTCAAATTGAGGGAAGTGTATATGGATAAGTTCACGTCAGTGAGTGACTATCTCCTCACTATGTGCTTAATAACACACTTGGAAGCACGTAGTGTTACCGATCCGATCCAGTACAAGTATGAATGGGATCCAAAGGATGTTACGTCAACAATGGATCTTCATGTGACATCTTATGGAGTGGGGCAATGTTTAGCTAAAAGATGGAAGACATACGACAATGATCACGGTCCCTATCATTTCATGCCATTAATGAGAGGGGTGTTATATTTACAAGTAACTGGAGATTTTAGGACTGAGTGTATAAATACGAATCAAGTCAGCCTACAGAGATGGTACTATGGAAGACTTTGCGTCGTACGATATCACGAATTGAGTTTTCTGGACTGGGGAATAGTATGCTCAGTTGGATTCCGATACATAACTATAACCACCGCTAGTGTGGGGGATATACGCAAGAACATCTACAAACTGCGATGGTTACCCGTGGTCAATATCATGAATTATGTCAGAAGATTCAGCACAATCGATAAATTGACTAGAGAACCGGCACCTCCATTACTGCAATTAACGACTAAAAGACAGAATATTGAGTCGCTGAGGTCCGCATCAGTGATGTCGGAGATGGAACAGACGCAAGTGTATAAGGAATTTCAACGTACGCTAGATATGGACCAGTTGAAAGTAGTACGAGCAGCTGTGGAGACGAAAGGAATTGTTCTAGCTCGTGGTCCTTATGGATGTGGAAAAACTCTATAATTACTGCGATTGTTAACGCTACTAGCGGTGTTTCCACGGGGTCGCATTGCTATCGTCTCAGAAACTAATGCAGCCATTGATTAAGATCTTAATAGGTTGATGGACTCCAAGGTGATACCGGATCAGGATATAGTACGGTTGGGTGAGATAAAGGGTACGATGGCATTACCAGAAGCTGAACATTACCGGCGGAGGTTTCTTTCGGAAATATTACAACGAGAGCGACGTTCATTGGAAGGGAGTGTGGTTCGCAAAGATATTGCTGCCAGATTGAGAATGAAGGAGGTGGAGACATTGGAGCAAGCGCATGTAATTATTGCTACTTTGTCCCAATTAGGACGACCAGACTACCACACGATATCTTACAATGTAATCATTAATGATGAAGGAGCTCAAACGGCAGAGGTAGCGTTATTACAAGCTATCAGACCAAAAGTTGAAGTTCTGGTATCTGTAGGTGATCCCTATCATCTTTTTGCGTACTCTCCCATAAGTGAAAAGTTAAGACACCGGTTTCACTGTGGAGCCCGCCGTCATAAAATTACCTGGGGGTTGTTGCATTCTATAGAACATTTTCGCGCTTCCCATCAGTTATTACCAGTGTTTCCCGGAATCACAATGAATGCAGAATTTAGAAGTCATCAGAAAATCACGAGATTGTTACAAGTATTTTACCCGTATACAATCCGAGATAGAGCAGCCATATCGAAGGATTATTTGAGTGGTATGGGTTTCAATAGCCTGGACGTGGTTGATTGGGGTAAGCCAGTTGATCGCAATCTTTCTGGAAAGCAAATTATCAAGAGTGATGGAGTTATTTGGATTAGCTGTCAAGAGTGGGTGAGAGAGATAGAACGTCAAGAGTTCAGGCATACTAATATTATTGAGCTAGCAATGGTCATATACTTATTGGGGAAAATATACGGTATGCTGGAAGGCGAGACGCGAAGAACAAGAATAGCTGTGAGGAAGTCATTGTTAATTATTTCGCCATATCAAAATCAAGTCAAGGCTATACGAAGGAAATTAAAGTACATGGGTTATGTGTATGAAGAATATCTGGATATTGAGGTAGCTACGACCGACTCTAGTCAGGGTCGTGAAGCAAATATCGTTATCGTATCTATGGTTCGATCACACACTCTGGGATTCCTTGACGGATACCCATCAAGATCATTAGTGACACTTAGCAGAGCTCGGGATTACCTCTTCATAGTTGCGTCGCGTTATGTTTTTGAATGCGAGAGTACCTGGAAAAGGGTGATTAACATATGCAAAGAAAATGAGGTTCCAGTTTTCACGACAACTATGGATGAAAACGAGGCACGTAAATATCTGAAGTATGATTGTTAAGAACTATGTGTGCGTGCCTTTTGCTCGCATACGCTGAAGTTACGCAAGGGGCGATTGTGGTGAAGTGTAAGCTATATTTATAGTATATAAAAGATGGACTATGGTAGTTATCAATGCTTGGTATATTTTATCTCGCCAAACACTGCATACTAGCACGATGACGTTTGCTACGCTGGTGATTCCTTCAAACACTGAATATTAGTGACAAAGATTGTGCCATGCCTTTAATAGGTGAACAATACGAACACTTAGTGTAGCACGATGTTATTAGCACGGAGCTTCTGTCTTCTAGCAAGATGCTTCAATCCATTATTAGTGCCAAGTGATGTTTCCTGTCGCGGTATGGGCGCTGGATGAAGCATTGGCTGAAATTCATTGAGCCAAAAGAAACCTTTTGCACTGGCCAGCATCTTCCCTCGAAGTTCACGAATGTACAACTGAACCTGGTCTTGACATTGTTTTCTAGTCTGTCGCACTATGATTTGAAATAGCTCTATAGCATGTGAGATCTTCCTTTGTGGCCAGCGGTGAAAACGTCGAAGCAGCGAATTTTAGATTTTTTGCTATCAAGAGCGCACACAACACAAAACGGAACAACTGCGTTTAATCGGTCTGAGAGTTGGCTTCCATGAGGACCTGGCATTGGGTCGTATACGCAGTACGCAAGAGTTCTTGCATTGTGAGTTCTGGATCAGTCATTTCCATCCCTGGTGGTGATGGGGCTTGGATCGAAGCCTTTACCTTGCGCATATCGCCACCTTGTCGCCTTATTGCACTGCTCATCAGTGTATTTTGCTCCATGCCACGGATTGCAACATTTTGAAAGTTGCTTAGAAACAAATACTTGTCTCCAGCTAACAGTCCACGCACAAAGGGGTCAGGGACAATAAATGACCCTACAACATATCCATCCGATGTAATCATGGGAAATCCCGCAAAGAAGCGCATACGACCATCAGCCACAAACGAACTCTTGACGAAAAGCAGATCCTCGGTCGCATCCAGAATGACCGCAGGCTCCGTGGTCATGACAACGTGAGCGTCCACTAGTACATTCAGCGGCAGCTCATGCTTCTCGAGCCCCACTTTAGACACTTTTGTCAACAATAACAAATCGAAGCAATCTGGCAGCCCAACTCGGCCGCAGCATACTTGCACATTTCCTGACACTGCATCCCTGAATCAGCTGAGTAGAGCTCTCACACCTTGTTTACGGGTAGTCTCGTTTATCGGAATTGGTGTTTTCGGCCACTCATGACGGCTGCTATAGTCCGGCGCGTAATTGTACGGCGTGTTTGCGTTGAAATTCATTCAACTCAGAGAGGCGAGGGAGTGTGTCAAAATTTTCGCTACGCTTCTTGAGCCGCCGTCGCTGATTCTTGGTCAAATACTCAACAACAAAGGGGCGATAGGGCACATGATATAACAAGACAAACAAATTGTGAAGACGAATTGTTAGCAGTGCATAAGGGAGTCAAGACATCGACGCAACTTACTAGCACAACGGCGGGTCCGTTCATGGCGGTGAAGCCAACGAAAAGTTATGCGCCCTCGGCTGCCCCAGTTGATCGGCTTGGGTGTTCTCGATTGTTTTCAAGTGGTTAAGTATTTTAGTGTGGAAAAGATATTTTTAGCCAATCAGAGGCGACCTGCGACGGCCACCTCGCGACGGCCACCTCGCTCACGGCTAATTTGTTTGTGATTGGTATGAATGTGGAAAAAT